>PVMI01060558.1:512-13251 GCA_008528875.1 Aulacorthum solani | reverse complement strand
TATATTATAGGTCCTGCCGTGGAAGTAAATAAATAAATAATAATAAAAACTGGAATGAAAACAAACGGACGACGTTATTAAGATGGTTATTAACGCATCGTTAATCGCTTTTAATGTTTGTTTTTATATTTTATGCTCATACTTCGAGAGGTATATTTAAACAAGAATCTCCTGGATAGATGGCCATTTTAGATAAGGACCACAATGTATGGATTTTTAATTTATAAACTCGTTTAAAGTTAGTTCAACATTTCTAAACAAAAATTTATTAAGTTCATATTTTGTTAGAACCAACTTGCTTTGATTATTTTGATATTAATTAAATTAATTAACATTTTTAACACCAGAATTTTATTTTGTAAAATTTAATGTACGAATATTCTTGTTGTTTAAAGTCCTAATGAATACGTTCTAGCATACAACATTCATTAGAATTATTGAGATGTGTAGGAAAACTAGTTAATTTTACAAAAAAAAAACTTAAAGTTAATTTAGAGGAAGTTAAAAGCTTACTGCTTAGTCAAGTATATTTGATTCTTTTAAGATGGTATTCAAGATTTGCTTTCAACATAATATCGTCTCATGAAATTAATATTAAAAATTATTCTGTCGTTATTCGTTACAAAATATGAGCACACATTCTTAATAAATAAAAATAATTTATTCGACGACAAAAAAGAAGGAAATCGAAGAGAACCGGGAACGTATTAGTCACTGCCATAGTCCTGCCATCTATGACCCTTTCGTGACACAGGAAACGGATGTCTCGCCAACCAGGTGACCATCCTGCCGAAGTCTGTTACCTAGCTACTCGTGGTGACGTGGTGTATTCGACCATGATATTATTGTGTTTGGTACACTCGGAATTTTCTTCAAATCCAGCACTGCAGGTTCGCTGGCACAGAGGTATTGTAAATCGGCCAGAGGTAATAGCTTATCAAATATATACGTCATAGATAATATACATATATAGACTCCGAGACTTTAAGAGAGGGTCCCGGAGGTTTTGCTATAGTATGCGATTCGTATTCGACAGTGGCCAATATATATTGTTTGCGTGGGTTATATAACAATAATATAATAATAGTATACAGTTTTGGTTTTTTTCTGCAATCGTACCGCTTGTCTATTGCGTATAAGAAATACGCACGCATCTCTTGTTTATACTTTATATTATATATTATCTCAAAACGTACATGTACGCACACCGGATAGCTTCTGTTCGCCAATACAGATCGATAATAATATCGTATAATATTATTTTATAAGGAATAAGGAGAAAAAAAAATCCACAGAGTAGCGGTTTTACTTTTCTTTCGATTTTCTCTCTCCAATAACACCGACCCACCCAGCCGTTCGAGAGCGTTGTTGCTGCAGTGTAATGCAGAGTCGTCTTCGCCTCTCCCGCTTACACACACACACACACACACACACACACACACATATATATATTTTTAATATATATATACCCAGTCGCGTCCTTATATCACGATCGGGTTTCAGCCGTGACTTCCCTCTACGCTCGTACCCTCGTGTTCCCCGTAACTCCTCCACTGCTGACACCACCTCCTCCACCACTGTCCCGAGGTGGACGCCTGCCCCTCTCCCTCCACCCTTACACATAAATTTCCATTTAACCATGATTTACGATATCGAACCAGATAATATATATTATACGAGTGCATGCGTGTGTGTGTGTGAGTGGGTACGAGTGTGTGACGTGTGTAGTAGTAGTAGCGAACCGCTCTCGCGGTGTGTTCGGCGGAAGGGGTATATTGTAATATTGTCTCGACACATATTTTTTTCAACATCCTTTATTTTTTTACGCATGTATTGTATAAAGACACATATACTTAGTGGGGTACGCCGCCGTGTTGCGTATGACATACCTATATTATATACGCGATATTAATAAAACACCTTGCCAGGCCGCCGGGCAAAAATCTCACCGTCGCCATACTCTCATTATACATCTCCTCGCAAAAGTTTTGATATACAAACATATACATTTCGCCTCACGTTTTTTCACGACTAGCAAATTTTCCGCACAAAGGGTTGTATACATACGTATACGATATGTGTGCGCAATTATTCACACGTTAAGACTCGACGCGTAGGTATATGTACGGTGTACACGTCACATTATTATATACATTTCAGTACAAACATGTTTTGTTGCAGTGTATGTATGTGGTATGTGTTAGCTATATTGTTTGTGTACAAGTCGGGTATGGGGATATGTCCGACAAAAGACTAGAAGCAAAAAAAAAAAAAAATATGTGCCACACCGTTTGTTGAGTTATTATTTTCTTTTATTACACCAAACGTATAATAGGTACCTAGTAAATATACGCGAGTTATTACATTTTAGATCTGTTAATTTACTAAATTCAAAATTTAAGTTTAAATAATCTTTCACACCAACTGTCATACATGTACTAAGTCACGCTGTCGCTTAAAGATCATCGATCGTATTGTGTTATCGTTACTTCCTATAAACTTTTTTTGAGAATAGTTTCGAGTAGTTTATTAATAATAACTACATTATTGTATAGCTATGCCTGATTGCTTTTTATTATTATCTTTTATTGTCGGCACTAAAATGTAAGTATTTAAAAACATTGCTAAATTTAAAGGCATCTGAAATTTGTATATTGAACTAACTAAGTAATCAGCTTGTCAAAGTTTCATGAATTTGCAATCACTTAACTTTTAATTAAACTTCTATTATGAGTTGAATTAATTTTTAAAGTGATAAAAGTAATTTTAATGATATTCCTTTCAGTAGGTTTCTATAACTCTTTATTTAAATATCTATAATCTACATATTATACCGTTTTATGAATGTTTTTACATTTATGTACATATATGTTTTGATACAGTAAAATATATGATCATGTCGTTTTACAAATACGAACTAACACAACGAGCGGAGAAATTTCCAGAATAGGAACCTGATATATTTTGTTTTGTAATAAATACAACTCAATGTTGATTCCCACCCGTGAAGTTCAAAACAGCAGGAAATTATTATTAAAAAATAAAGACAACACACTAATAAAATTCAAGTTTTATATTTTTGATACATTAATAAAATGTCTAAATATTTGTGTTAATGGTAAAACAAAAACACTGGAAAATAATTAATCATAAGTAACCATTTTATGTGCTTTTTAGTTATCCTTAACGAGTTATTAAATATACATATGTATATAATTGAAAATAATCATAACTTCACCAAAATTAGAAGTTGTTACAAAACTATTTTAATGAAATTTATTCGTTGAACAATAATATTAATTTATCTTTTTTAAATTCAGGTAATTTATTCATAAAATCATAAATGGCAATAAATAGCTATTCATCCCTAAATAATGTGCACTTGAATGTTAAAAAATTATGATTCAGCCATAAATACACAATAGTTGAGACCTACATATAAAACAGGGGTCGGAAAGTAATTTATATTTTAGTTCAGAAGATTAAAATAATAAAGAAATGAAGTCCAAACAAAATAAGTCTTTGTACAATTTTTATAAAATTTTAAATTAGCGTTATGAAGACAAAACAAATTGTAAGATATTATATTGATGGTATATTTTTCAGCTTTCCCTCTAATTTCCTACCACTGATATAGAACTCAGAGAGGCCCGGTATTCTTTTTTCGAGAAATTAATGAATGATAATAATAATAATAATAATAACAATATTAATAGTACCTAATAATACCTACCAACGTATCACAAATGTATGATAATGTTTATTCGATTAAAATTATTTTAACACTTTTAATGGTTATAACTTACAACTGTTATACAAGTGCAAAGCAATTAAAAATTTTTTCAGTGTCACAATAATTATTTCTATTATAAAAACTAAATAATGTATAGTTAATTTAAAAGTATATATAAACGACGAACATTTATTATTTAAAATGACAAAAGTTAAAAGGTTTTATTTGTTTTCACGGTTGTTAAGATTCTTTAGACAATAACAGAGATGACAAAAACTTAAAGATGAACGAATCAAAAGTTATTGCACATTGTTTGTTAGTGAAAAGCACATGTACATTGTGTATTACGTACTTGAATAACGAACGATCAATAGAATATTTTACCCCACAGAGACCGAAACATTTTTCAAAAAATCAGCTTTATTTGGCACATTTTTTTAGAGCCGGGTTTTTTACATGACAATGCGACTTTACAACCCTTAAATAATTTTTGGTGGAACCCAAGATATATTTTAATAATAAATACCTTCACCTTTTCTTTGTTCACTCATCCTTTTTCTGTCAAATTGAGAAGCGAGTAAAGTAATGACTGCTAAATATGGTATCGTAAGTAGGTAAAAAAAAATCATAGCTTGAATAATTTCTAGAGATTAAAAAATCCAATAATATAACTTAATTGAGACAAGGTACCTACTTTCTATCTAATTAATTTAAATTGCTTAAACAAGTTATTTTTTTACTTTCGACATTCCAAGAGTTAAGCAATATTAATAAATCGTTAAATGTAAATATTATAATATAGACTTTACTGTTTATTCAATGCTATGATGAGTGTTTATAATTTTTCTGTCTAAAACCATTGCAGATGAATTAATGCAAAATAAGAATCAAACATAAATCATAATTGTATATACATTTACGAATTTCTAGTTTCGGTTCGGTGGCCATGATGACGAGAATTATTGGTTAAAAGTATGTTTTCATAAACATCGAAGTTTATGAAGTTGATTGATTTGGTTAAAACGTAAACAATGACTACGGCTTTAAGGTGAGTGTATTATTCATTAATTATGAATTTTACATTTTTAATTATTACTATTATTACATATCACAAACTACTTTGATTTATATTTGTGTGTATATTTAAATCATGTATCCATAAATAAACATTGAATTAATTTTATAAAAACAAACATTGTTGCTTCTGATCCTGATTTTATTTTATCAAAAAAAAGTATCTTAAAACTGTTTATTGAAAATCATAGAACCGTGTACAACGCCTAATTGCACCAGTATAATTGATATCATACCGAGCGTGTTGCAACTATATACGCACAATGTGCAAAGCAGAAAATTGTAGTTTAATCCGCTCGTGTACCGGCATGGAGTTTGAATAACAACAACAATACCATACAGTAGAGTATAAGAGTAAAAACTACGTTATCAGCGAGTCTAAACTGAGTAGAGAGAACACTGAGTTGAGATAAGCCGAATGTAAATAATTTATTTAATGATATGTTTAAGAAGATACTACTTTTTTCGAGTGAAGTTCGAAAAAAAACAACTTAATCCCTTAAAAGTAAAAATATAAAAAAACACAAAAAATGAAACAGAATATATTTTTTTTAGTATGATTGACGTGTCTTACCCAAATGAAACGGCTACTTGGAGTCGTAGCTTTTGCAGTACGAGATGAATTTTCGTCTCTGTGGTGGAAAATATTTACATCGACGACATCGTTCGGCGATCGTCAAGTCGTTTGATATTTTATTATAATATTGCTTAACAAGTAAATTTATATGTATGTAGATATATATAGAAAAAAAACCGTCCTCTCGTGAGTGTCTATACAGGAACGAAAGCGGAAATTACAAATGACTCGCGACGGACACGATGACGACGACGACTGTACTCGACGAGAGCTTTCCGGCGTATGCAAAGCGGCACGGCACACAGGCGGCAGCAGCGGCGCGGCAGTAGCGGTAATGGTATAGTATACATATAGTGGTAGCAGCATGGTAGTAATGGTAGTGGTAACTGGTAGTAGAGTAGCGGTAGTATATAGCCGCCGCCGTCGGGGTAAAAACGTTCTGAGCGTTTTTCGCTACCCCCTCGGTTGCCGCCATCGCCACCGCTGCTGCCTCGTCCGATCGATAGTGCACCGCGCCGACGGCGGGACCCTTTGTATATCGCACACCCGGTGCTCTACACCCTGCACCCAGGTCCCACCACTCCCGGTCCACCGACTTCTATTATAATACCCCATTATATCATATCCTAGATCCCGACTTCTACGACTACCACTTCCGACGACTACGTGTATGTGTGTGTGTACAACTTGAGTGTGTGTGCTGCTGCCCGCTTGCATAGTGTATGAGCTTTTTTTTCTTCAAAATCGCACTTATCACGCGTCTCGTGGATTGTTATTTTACATTTATTATAGAATTACGGTGTTAAGTTTATAACNNTGTTCCGATGCCAAAGTTTCCGTTTTACGCATATCGTTGTATTATTACACTCACATTTTGGTTTTACAATATGCGATGAATTATTTTCATCATCGAATGGTTTCACTTCCGGTAACGCATATCACCCCGTTTACCACCCATTATGATATGCACGTGAACCAACGGAAACGACAATTAGGGGTGTATAATATTATTATTAACATGTTGTGCTCCAAACGGTTTATCGGCCGACACCTCGTCGCAGTTTATTATTACAATAAAAACAGCGTCGTCGCGTTGCATGTATACCGGTCTATAATGTATTCACATACGAGTTTTACACCGCGCAGCTTGGTCCGGTTGACCTATTCCAGAACGATTTGGAACTCTCATATTGAAAAGGGACAAATTTCGCGTAGTTACGAGTTTACAACACAATTAATTCCAACGATCATTTGTAATTTTTTTACTATTATTATTATTATTGCGGATACCTAAAATTGTAATGCATCAATGCAATACGAGACTAATAACTATATTTTTCAGTCCATATAACATAGCTAAGTACCTACTAAATTGCGGCTCCAAATACTCGAATAATATTACAGTGAAATGAATATAATATTATATCCCATTATTATTAATTTATTACGAATGGCTGTAATAGGTGCAGTACCGCGGTGTTCGTAGAAAAATAAATTCGTGTGAATATTATTTTTTTTAGCTGTGAAATTTATTGTAATGAATGCATGACAATGAAGTGGTTAACCATGCAGCAGTCAAAATGCCATTGTATTTCTTGAATAAATTATTCTTGGAAACATGCGAAACGGACGATTTACATTCAAAGTGTTTATAGAAAAATGACAGAATTATAGGACGATGGGTGTAGAAAACTTATTATAACACAGGCTCAAAGCATTATCCTTATACATAATAATATTGTAATACACAAAGACGAAGGAAAACAAAAACTTTTTACTTCTATGAATTTATCATTTAAGACGAGCCATTATTAATGCAAACGTGCATTAGCTATGTACAGATTGCATGTGCATCGTATACGAAAAAGCTGTTGATAAAATATCATTACCGTTTAAAGTTGTATACTTTAAATATAATATATAGTAGACGCCTACGTCCTACCTATAAATATATATTCCGCATATTACCAGAATACTTAAAGCTTTAGGCCTACAACTAAATATTTTATACTTTAAGTGTTTTTGTATAGTATTGTTAAATTTGTTTTTAGAATTATAATGTATTAAAACAAATATATGTTAAAAAAAAGAACATGCTGCAAACATTACGTAGTTTTCAAATATCTGTTCTAAGTGTTTTATAAACAGGTACTGAATCCACTACTATAATAATATATATAGCGTATATATAATATACATATATACATATGTACTGCTAACGCATTGTAAGTTTTCACAAAACAAAAAATAATGTTTCTGTTAAAGTACTACTTTCGTAAATAAAAAAATATGTGTTGGACAAAAGGAATACTGCAGTTTTAAGGAAAAATAATAAACACGAAAATGAGAATTTTCAATTTTTTTATTTTTATTTTTTTTCAATGTGCAAATGATGTCGATGCAAATATAAAATGATTTAACCATTATATTAATCATTAAACTTTTTTTTTTTTTAGAGAGAGAGAAAGAGAGAGAGAGAATAATATCATAAAACATCTAAGATACGTGTAGTTAGTAATTATTATAACATTTATCTAATGATATATTATTTTATCAGTTTAAAGAGTTTTTTTTTATTATTAATATTATGATAATATAGCTAGTAAACAGATAAATGTAATCACCTCGTTAGCATTATAATAATCTAAAACAGTGGTAGATAAATAATAATAACGCAATTTCCAATAACCATCATGGTTAAAAAAGTGAAGTGCTTCCAATGTTAGATTTATAATAATTAATATTTATATTATTTACACCAATATATTATCTATCTTATAGTGATACTATAATAGTTCGAATTTAATTGTTGTTGTTTGAAAAGACAAAAATACGTCATGTCTCATTATTGATGTTCAAAATTTTAAAAATAAATCTTATAATCAATTATTAGTTCTCTGCTATTATGATGGCATTATCCATTGCGTTATAGTCAATTAGAACTCTATACCTTCGCTTCAACAAAATAAATAATTAATGAACTAACTATAAACGGCAATGATACATAATATGGACTTAGTTGTTTATATTTAAGACGGGTAAGGGATATCCATGTAATGCGCTCAATCGTCTGAAATGAGTTACCCTGTACGGACCACCAGCAGTAATGATGGTAATCATTTGGAGATATACTTTTAAACATAAAATGAGCTTGAGTAACATTCTATAGGATAGAAACCAGCTTCAAGTTAAAAATTACGTCTCAATAAAGTAATTAATTTTAAACGGTATAACATTTATATATTTCTAAATATTTGTATTATAAGCGTACGAAATTATGCGTTAATCAGTTAAACTTTGCTATACTCTATGGAATTCCGTAGCCCGACTTTGAAGATGAGGTACTAACTCTCTCCCATGTGGACACTCGCCACTGTTCACTGTCCATGTACCTATACACATAATATATATTTATTGCACAAACCGTATTACTGCCCATTGGAATAAAAAGTGTATTCCTCTGGGTATATAAATAAATATATACCTATATAGTATGTTATTTTTACAGATGTATTCTATATATCTTGTAAACTTAAAATGCATAAATAGTTCATTTGTAAAGTACTATCAAATTATAAAAAAAAAAAAACTATTGAGATATTTTAATGACAATACGACCAAAATATGTATGTTAAATATTATTTTCAAGCAAAACAATTTACCAAGTGGAAAATAATTGACTTTAATTAACTGAATTTTAATTAATATTATTTTATTTTTATTTAATTACTCACCGTGTTAAAACTTCACACTCTAAATATTTCCACCCCTATATCGTGGGTAGAGCTAGTATAATAACTCACTAATTATATTGTGACGAGGGTGTAAAATGTATGCCTTTTTATCGGTTGAGATAAATTTCCGCTAATTAATAATAATTGTAGTATGTAAAGGAGGTAACTATATTACGACTTATGACTTATATTAGTACATTTTTGATGATGAAAAATTCTATTTTAAAATTTTAATGATACTGAAATCTAATATTATTTTTGGTTTGTAATTAGATAATAATGATTAAACGTATATTAAACTAATTGAAGTAAAGTAGAAGTGATTCCAAAAGTTATTACAATAGTAGGTTTTTACAAACAATAATGATTTACGTTCAGACACGTAGGTGTCGATCAAACAGAAATGTTCTCATATAATATTATGTTAATTTATGTACATACGCACTTTATAAATGTTAATCATAGTAAAAATATGAAATATATCCCCCCCCAATAAACCTTCAAACTTCAAAGATAACATTTTCGTCGGTAACAAATGATGGTCTTCAAAAAGTTGATTTTGAATTCTGGACAAAACCACGTTGCTATTAATTTAAAATAAAAATATTGCGTAATTGTGTACATGAATACGTATATAGGTATATGCATAGGTGAGTGTTCATAGGATATCTTCATTGATCAATATCCATTAAGGACGACACGTCGCAGAATGTTTTACGCATCAATCAACAACTACGTCTGTGAGATTATAATATAATATAAAGCGTCCTTCTTTATCGCTCTGACCGTATAATGACCACAAGAATAACGTCGTCCGTATAAAAAGCAACTGCAGAAAGTGTTCGGCGGATTCTTAAGGTCGGCATGGACTTGATTGAGTGCCGTATCATTAATAAAAACTTGGTACCTGTGTATATTGAATAGCGGGGAGGAGGACTCTCCAAGAGGTATTATTAGAAGCAATCTGCACAATATATACGTATATTATTTTACAGGGGAGTATCCGTGTGTACATAATACATAGTATAATAGTTGATTCATGGTGGTAAGATGATGTAGAACATTATACACTGTGTACGGTCCCACGCGGACGTGTATAAAAGCTCAGCTGATAGCAAAGGCCCGGAAAATGGAAACATCGAGTCGTGCATAGATAAGAAATGAATGGGCTGCAAGATGGCATGGCTACACGTCTTACATATTACAGTGTGCAAGTATTCGTCTCTGTGATCGGAATGGCGGCCAACCGAGGCGAATTATTGTTATCAATATATTTAACCACTAGACACCGGTTACTCCGTGCTCCCTACCATGTCAAGATAAATCACTTACTCACGTTGGCTTCTATGTTAAAAAATCTAGCTCATTTGATATCCGTTATTCCATTATTATATTATTATATGAATCGGCCGACGTGTTTCTACCTGTAGCTGCAAGCACAGAGCAGAATTGAGAATCGTCCCTATGGGCCGGAGCTTTCGTGAGCCCCTTATTTTTTATAGTATGATAACAAAAAAATAAAATATTATTACAGTTCTTTGGAGATCATATTAATATAAGAAAATGTATTTATTAACTCAAAAAAAATGTAATTAGCTCCACATAAAACTAGATTAAAGGGCATTTTGTAATCTGCTCAATCTTGTACCTACTAAGGTGTAATTTGCGCCACTTAAAAATAATTAATAATAACTTTTTTTTAAAACTTATTAATGTGTATTTTTAAATATGCATCGATCAAGTTTGTTTCAATAAAATTATTAAAGTGTATCTACCTACATAAATGTAATTTTAATTGTAGATATAAGTACTGTGTGAGTAATAATTCAGTTAATAATAACATTAATTATAAAAAGAACCGAAAGATTTTATTTGTCATCCAATTTTCATATTATTTATTCGCGTTTTATGTGCTATATTGCTATAAGCAGTATATAAGTATATAAATTTATAACAGATGCAAACTCGGTAAATATGTATTGCGAAATTACAAAATTTGAAATTGAAAATGTAGAATAGACTACCTACATATTAATATGTCATTTAATTTTCTGTCGTTGCGTAAATTAGCAGTTATAGGTATACAAAGTCCAAAATTAAGTGTGAAAATTCATGCTTTTTATATAATTTTGGTGCAGAGCACTTATAATACATGCTTAAATGTACCTATTGATGGCGAAAATTACAAGTACTAAAATTGATGCAATATACCATTTCCTAACTATAAAAACCGGGAGGATCGTTAGTCTTTACCAAAGTTGTCTTACTCCATTACGATACATACGCGTATGCGTGGTCAACTATATAATAATATTATGTAGTGATTTTTGCATCAGAAATTCTGACATCATTCTGTCTAATCGACAGAAGTTAATTTTGGCGATATTTGTTGACAAAAGATGACACAGTGAGAGTAGTATTATAATAGTATACACGCGAATATAATCATATGCAATCACCACTGCCTTGTTTACTCTGCAAACTCCAAAAGTGTTATTGACAAGAAAAAGTTTGCAAAACGGACAGACAGACCTAAATAATAGCCTAACCTATATATAGAAATATATCAAATGCGCGAAACCGGAATTAAATTCCGTCCGAATAAACTTTTAATTAATTTCTCGGAGAATTCGTCGCACCCTCAAAATACACACGAGTCGATAGATATTTTATTTCTGGCGACGCAGACGACATTATTGCTTTTTCGAGTTCGGTTTTTATTTCAAACCAACACCGTATCTGCGGGCGTTCGTACAGTTTTATATTATTTTCGAGATAACAAAAATTGAGATAATAATAAGCTGAATATAAGTTATAATGTAAACGCATTTCACAATATATAGTGGGTACAGTGTTTATTTCGTGAATCCAAGAGGATGATACATAAATAATTATATTTGATAAGTATATAATGCTTTTTTGGAAATTTTGAAAGCGATAATAATATTGATGGAAAGAAAATCATGCACTACAATAATAACGTAAACCATTAATAAATGATTTATTACAGCAGCCAATTCACCAAATGGTTTTTTAACACCATTTCGATGTAAAAAAAAAATTATCTCGCCAATATACACATGACATATAATATCTGTTTCCACCAGTTAAGTTATGTGGGCGTACAAACCCTCAAATCGAAGAGCAACCAACCTACCGTCGAATAGAAAATAATGTAGAAGCGATTAAAAAAGCGATTTCATATTGTGTACGTAAAGTACTTTTTAATATTTGGAAGCGTTTTGAAAACGAGAAAAAAATGAATAACACTCTGTTACTCAACGTAACATATAATGTATATCATAGACATGTATAATAAATTATACATTACTTTTGTTCTATCAAAACTCAAACTCGTTAAAATTGCGTTAACTAATTTTCAATACATTTCTAGAATATGACTCGTTTTTGTCGCTGCGGGTGTCATCGTGCAATATTGAACAAAATACGAAATTTGTAGAATATTAGCAAAATAAACTTACTATAGGTACTATTATACAATTTATATTTATGCAAGGTACTGTTTTTTTAAGATTAATAATTAGGTGATTTTTTAAGCATCCCAAAGACCATATTTCAAATTCCTGATATGTTTTACATTACTTAAAGAGTATTCTGTGG
>PVMI01060552.1:0-12427 GCA_008528875.1 Aulacorthum solani | reverse complement strand
CCCCCCACCCCCCCCCCCCCCCCCCCCCCCCCCCCCACCCCCCCCCCCCCACCCCAACCCCGCACCCCACCCCCCCACCCCCCCCCCACCACCCCCCCCCCAACCCCCCCCACACACCCCCCCCCACCACCCCCCCCCCCCCCCCCCCCCCCCCCCCCCCCCCCCCCGCCCCCCCCCCGAAAAAATCTCTAATAATGGCACCCCTAAAAATAGTTGGGGTTATATGTACCCTCGGCACCCATCTGCGGGCGCCATGACAATTTATATTTCATACCATTTTTCTTGTATTTTCTGTGTACGAGTTTATATCATTTTCAAGCATTATTTTTGCTGTCAAGTGAACCTAAACAAAAGAATATGAATTAAAATTAATAATTTATCGTAAAATAATGCATTGTTATTTGTAATGCAATCAAATATACAATAAGAAATTAATATAATTTTACGATAAAGGCCTACTAACAGTAGTTAAGACTTTAAGATACATTCATCAACAACATCTATCTACATGTTTTCCTCCTCTTATAAACACGTAGGTACGTACCATATAACGAATTTCAAATTTAAGTTCAACAGTACTAATTTTGTAATGTTACATTGTTAGCTTTAATATTAGAGTGGGTTGACTTATCATACAATTTACATGTAAGGCATCTAGAAGGTTTTTATTAGTGTTTTAATTTTAAAGTAAGTTAGAAAATTGTGAAATATTACAGCACTGCAAAAGCTCATAACTCGCTTAACAAATAAAATACCAATACAAATATACGAGATACTCTAGATAGTATTCTTAACTTAAAATTTGATGATTGGTCAATAGACTAATAATAGTTATGCGTAGTTAACAAATAACAATACCATACAATGTAGGTATTGTAACCTTACTTTCTAGACAACGCTCGCATCGTATAATGGATTGGCCGATCATTTTCAAAAACCATTGCATTTCTATTTATTAATCAAGTGAAGGTACTTGCTCACCTGTCCTGTGAGTTCGTCAGCCCGGTAGCAAATCCACCAGAGCCGTAACCACGCTAACGTCCACGTGAAAGCGTTGAGCACGTAAGCGCAGTGCTCGTACGAGGCCTCAAACGTATCGCTGACGATGATCATTGACACTATGTCGTTCATGGCGTATATCTGACATAGGAGAAGACCGGCCGTGGTGAAGAATATCGGCGCACCGTACTCGTCATTGAACAGCCGCACGAGCCTAGAGAGTCGGCAATGTGCGTCCGACAGTCTAGCCAATCGCTCGGTCGCGGCCCATTGGTCCCGGAGATTGCGGCGGATATCCGGTTGAAGGTCACGGCGTAGGTCCCTGGTCCGGAAGTTGACAAAACCGAATTCTCGGGCGAGCGCGCCGCACGCCGACGTGTATTGGCCTTCCATCGTCGAGGTGGCGTACACGCAACAGGACAGTGGTATTGTGGTATTCATCAAGATGGCGGTGGTTGGTATGTCTGTATACTTCCGGTGCTTGTAGTATACCATGCATAGCAACATGGTGCATCCGGCCATCCGGAGCCAGAACTCCGATAGGTGTCTGCCTGATTCCACAGTCAGGCCGCTGTTGCGTTTTAGCTCGTTGGCAAAACGAGCACTATGCCTGGCGTTCACCAACCTGAGGAATTCACACCGTACGGGAGATGTATACAAGTTATATTATTTATTGAGATAATATTGTAGTTCGATGCATTTAAAACACCAAAAGTTGTATTTTATAATATAGAAAACATCAAATCTCGTGAAACCTATACAGCCTTTTTACATTTTCTAATTTTTAAAAAAACATTACATACCTAAATAATTACTCTGGATTAAATCATTAATCGGTTTTCTACTTTTATAATATTAACTGATTGGATTTTTTGATTTTAAGACATACTATAAGTTAATTACTTCTTAACTGATTTCGAAGGCAAACACACCAGAAGAGGCCCACATCTTCATTTAAATTAACCTTTACAGCATATAAAAAAAAAATGAATGACATTATATATATGAAAAATTAATACCAAGAGGAGATTAAACTATTAAAGGATTTTAAGTTTTGTCTTATGGGGGAGAGAGCAGGACAGGTAATACTAGTAAGTACGGATGACATATATGGCTGTATATTTGTGCGTCTCTACTATTTGCTCAGGGTAGGTATATACTAAATCGTCAAACTTAAATCTAGTCCATTGGTATATCATATACCCAATATACCCAAGGAAAACCCCTTGAAACATCACCATAGTCCGTCTATCATTTTATAGTTACTCTTGTGAATATTATACTTATGTCCAGTTATCATCTTATCGACCTGTACAGGAATTTTTTATATTCCGCTCAAAAACAGTTTTAGGTACATTAAAACCTAATTTTGTAAATGTTATTACTAACATATTATATTATCTTATATTTTTACCTGTTTAAAATCATGATCGCAACATTCAAGTATACCAAAGAAATTATTAAATATTGTGGATTGCTGATGATGGAATCATCTTCTATTATGTTATCCAACAATGTGAAAAATGAATAACAAGAACAAACTATCATACAAATTGACGTAAAAATGAAATAATGACTTATCTCGAATCTTTGATTTTTTTTATTCCATTTCAATGGCCAATTCCCGAACAAGAGCGAAGAAAAACATACAACTTGAATCATTTTTGACCACTGACTAAAAAAAGTATACAGGTATTCTAACAACTTAAAATTATGTTGGCTTTATTTGATTGGATAAAATAATTGACAATGTTGAACGAATCGTGAATTATTTTCGTTAGCTGACATATTATTACAATAAAAAAGAAGAATGCAATGTTAATGAATATTTCTTATAACTTATAAGTTATGTATATGAAAGGGTTAGTATAGTAATATTATGTACAGATAACAATATTTTTAAATATAATTATACATTTTCAACTATTGTTCTTTTATGTTTATAGACATTTATTTTTTATTATACCCTAAATGTTTTGAAATTGACGTCCAAAGGTATCCAACAAAAGTAATACCTACCTACATAATTACATTTTAGTATTTAATATTATACTAATTGTATACTTTTTATTATTGATGTTGTTATTTTGCATTTGTATAATTTTGTTTATTTAAAGTTACCTATATTTTGTATGGATATAAAAATATAGCATTAAATTAGAAATTGTAATCTACTTGTAAATAATTTAAATACATTATTAATGAGCTATAATTAGCCTTATTGTTGTTGAAGACAATTGAACCAATTTATACTATACATACTTAACCCCTTAATAGCGGACATATATTAATTCCCTTATGATATCCACTATAGGGACGATTCACTGAATTACTATATTATTATATTATAGTGGCACAGTGTTATCCTGACACAGGCAGTCTCGGCGTGCTATCTACATAAATATGTAGTGAAATTGCATACACAGTTCAATGTTAAACTCAATCGTGTTTCTGTATAATTTTTTGTACTCAGTTTTGTATTTATTTAAAAAAAATAACATTTGTATCATTGACGATTAGTAACAATTCATAAAATATTTTAAAACTCTTTAAGATTTATACTTCCAGAGGTTTTTGGTTTTATACGTATTATTATGTTCAATGTTGGTTTTTATGTAATCATTCTACTTAACTGATAATAAAATGTAAAAATAAAATAAATAAAACACAGCTGTGATTATTGTTTACGTATTTAGAGTATAAAATTGTATACATTTAATTTAAATTTAATCTAAGTGCCTACTGATTGACTAGGTCTTTATCGGTTGTACTCTACTGCAACCGGTACTCACTTGACCAGATTCGCTTGGTGCATATATCCGACCAACACATCCGGAGGGAGATCAGTAGCTACTTAGGTATCTTTATTTGTAAAACGTATCACTGTATCAGTAGGTAATATAAAGCATTTATGAGTTATGCCCAACGATCGGCCTGTCATGAAAACCGACCGACTGTGTTTGGTAACTAATTTCTCATGTGTGTATTACTCACGTAGATAATATTGGCCCAACATAATAGGTTATATAGTTAAGGTTAATAATCTATTAATACTTTGTTAGTTTAAATAAGGACACACTCACGGATTGGCTTATAATACACATACTTCGAGTGACTCTAATTGTTATTATTATGCACATAGTTAAAATCAAATAAAAAGTGTCAGTAACATATTAAGTCTAAGTGATTTTATTTGATATGTACCAACTTATTCAATTTTTATGTAAAAATGTTTTAAATTTAAATAACGGATATATTATGTTTTTTATTTTTTTCTATATTTTAGTACCAGACTTTTATATTTTGACGATTAAATAAGATAATAAAAATATAGACGGTTAATAAAGTTAAATACTTTATAGATAGAAACAATATGCTTAATATATAATACGCGTGTTTTTGTGGTGGTTATGAAAGAAAATGGTTTGCTGATTGTTTAGTGATGCCACTTGACATACCATGTATATATTGCCTGAATAAAAACTTATTATCAAGGGTACCAGGAGCACTAAACTGTTGAAACAGTCATTTTCTAATAGGAGCAAACGTTTTAGTTAACAGTTGATATTTTTGACATATATAGTATATCATCAAAATTACTCTAAGTTAACCGTTTGCTCCTCGGTTCCTCCGAGAAAACGCACTTATTAAGTTAAAATAATTATGAGATAACAGGATTATACATATAACTGTATAAGTAATGACAATAATAATGTTAGGAACTATTTAGACTTTTCTCTAGTCGACATTCTACATTGAAAAAACTAAAACGCTAATATTATTAATTATTATATAATAGGGTTATTCATCAATACATTTGAAATATTATATTCCTTTATTTCAAGTATGTAGGTACTATCTAGAAAATACGATTATAAAAGATTAATTATGTGAAGTACAAAACGCAATAAATACTAAAAATCTGTCAAAATGTTATTCCTGGAAATAAAATAACACGTTTTCAAAAAAATAATTGTTTACAATTACCAAAAAATGCATATACCTAATCAAAAAAAAATAAAAAATGTTTAAACTTGGTACGTTTTATACCAAGAGTTAAAAGATAAATATAAAATAGTAAAATGTAGAACTTTAAGAGCTGTATGTTAAAATACATAAACCATTGTCTGAAGAACTATAATTTCGGAGATAGCACGTTATAAATTGTTATTCTTCTAATATTATTAATTTAGTTGAAAAACCGATTGTTGCAAATCACAATGCATTATTAAAGCTTATTGAGCTTATCATCTATTTTGTTAAACAAATAAACACCTGTGAGTAAAATGTACCTTACTTTTTATTTTAATTATCTAAATGAACATTTAAGCTTGAGTGGCGTACACAAAACTTTTGTATTAGTGGTTGGGGGAGGGTACTAGATGTTTTGAAAAACCTATTTTATCATCTATGTACGAAAAACTCAGTTTTTAGGTATGTATACTGCTCTATAACAAAAAAAGGCCAATGCAGGGAGATGCCCCCTATCTATAGTTCCTTATATTTGCCTCTAATTGATAATTAAAATTGAATTTGTTTTTAATGTTCTTTTATTTTTGTTTGGTTATAATGTAAATATTACAAATAATTTTGAAAAAAATCAAAAAATTAAAATTTTACTCAATATTTAGCATACACGTTTTTTACACGAGTGAAATAATTATTTCGTGTTTATAATACACTTATATAATATGTAGGGCACAGTATATCAGCCTATTAACTTCAAAGTTTAAACCAAACATTCACCCTTCAGGTATAATAGAATATATTGTACGTGGTTAACTTCACTTACCAGCCGAGTATCGTGGATCGAGTTAAATGATATTTATCTGCTCAATTTACAAAACAATATTGTTTTAAATGTCAACTGCGAAACAGGCTCTAGTATAAGCCGGGCAAGGGACGTGATAATTTTTTTTTGCTTGTCATTGTATTGCGGAGGGGGGGAATTGAAATAAACTGCGGGCAGGCCACGGTCTTGGTTGTATCCATAGTAGAATATATTATGATTGTTTACCGACCTAATCGCTAGTTCAAACAGCGGTTAGGATGACGTAACAGCTATTAACATTGATGTTGCTCTTTTAACAACGGTTGACACGGACATTCCAAGCGGACCATACATATTATTAGTTTCTCGCAAAATGCGATTCGCGAGATCTAGACGGACAGACGCCGCTCGCGCGAAACGGAACCGAAAAAAGTATGTGTACACTGCACAAAAACACTCGCGCGCACACATATAGACAAGACAAACCGACACGAAACGCAACGACACCATTAAAACGTTCCGACACGTTTATGTGCTGTATACTAGTCGTTGGCCTTTTTGTATATACGAGTATTATATGTGTATATATATTTTAATTACGGGTCCGAAAATCTAATTTCACGCTTCCCAAACGGTCGAATGCAATCGCCGCCGTACTCGTGGACATATCCCCCTCCCTCACCGGCGCATCGCCCCGACCCCACAAACTTTCATCCACACTCTCACTCTCACACTACACCCGCCCACGGGTCATCTGACGGCGATGTCTTTAGACCGGAGGAAATTGGATAAGTTACCATATTATTATAATACATTGTTACAACGCTTTATAAAATCTCCGACGATGTTGATCACTGTTGTTGCGACGTATACATAACACGCTTGTGCGTACATTTACGTAAATTATTATTATAGCCCTGACAGTTCTGCACTCGGCTAAGTCGCACGCGGCGACTGGAGACGTTAACGGCGATAATCCAACGAAGAGTAGGTAAGGAAAAAAACTGCTCAAAATCTATTGTTTTTTTTTTCTTTTTCATAAATTTTCGTTTACTGTGCGCGTCTTGGACGCTAACTGTTTTTATTTGTCTTCCATATAGTATGCGAATAAACACTATGTGTCTATGCTATATCAACAAAAACAGCCATGCGTATCCAGCGGCCCATAGAATTCTCGTACGTATGCCTAATTAATTTGTATGTGGACAAGAATTGATTATAAGTACGGCTTTCGATAAATTTGACTGGTACTGTGTAGTATCAACGACTCCTCGCTTATCCCGCAAAACCGTCTCGTTAATTCGTGACCAGATGTTTATACTGAGTGATCACCAAATCCAATTGTTTGTACTGTTTACCAATCGAGTGAAAACAACAAAACCTGTGTTATTGCAACGAGTTTTAAGGTTAAACACTTAAAACATTCCTTTAATTTTTCTTGAATTCGTCAACAAGCGATCGTAGATGTATAAATTAGATAAGTTTATAAATTAAAAACAATCATGAACTAAAACTTACAAGACATTTTACTTATAAATAAAAATAAGATAGTATTATATTTTATATCGGTGACTTTAATTCGCTGTTATTTATACGTATAATAGTTAAGCATATTATGATATATAGTTTATTATATACACCATAAACGCGAGCTGCTTAACTGCCATACAACGAGCCAGGAGTTTATGACAACTATCTAACTAAACTGTTCGGTATTATTAATAGCCACTTGACAAAGGGGAGTTTCCCATACTTTGTTCTGAATAACGTCTCTTCGACTCGATTATACCACCTATACCTAACTGCAGTGTGTACACATTAATGAACTTACTACAATAGTTTTATTGTTTTGGGTGATAGAAAAAAACTTGGGTACTTACCCAGATATACTACCAGATATTATGAAATTTAACTTTTTTACGTATAATGTAGTTACAAACGAAATTGGTGATTTATCTCGTCTTTAATTATACACAGAACATTTCACTCGACACCTGTATTAACTTACATGTATCATATTCACTTTACAGTGCCGAAATCACACGCACAGGTACTTATGCTAGTTCAAAAGTACCTATATACAACTTTGTGTATGTACTGCCCATTATAATAAGACCAGTCAACAAGCCAACAAGTGATGGTACGGGCTTCGTTGGCCTCAGAGATTGGTAATTTTTCCATACTATATAATATATAATTAAATATATAGGTATTATCAAAGACTCAAAGATAACAAAAGCAAAATCATTTAATAAAAAAGACGAAACACCTACTCGATTTGATTGAAACTCGAAAACTCGAAATTTTAATTTTGTTTTTATGAAAATTTGAAGCGTCTAGTACTCTGTATCATCATTGTTCAAACACAATGACAGGTATGATAATTAGTAGCGCAGCGTTTCGGGAGGGGGGCGTGGAGCGGATCTGTGTGTACTAATAAGAAGCTGGTACTTGTGATATTTTTGAATAAAAAAAAAAAATTAAAATATGAAAAAATAAACTGTATATAGTGGTGGTGGTGGTGGAAGCCCGTGTCAAAAGCCGAAGAAATTTAAAAGCGCACCGGTTGTCCGGCACGTTTTATAATTTATGCCCGGCGTATGTACGGGCTAGATAAGAGACGAAAAAGGGTTCTTCCCTCACGAACCGTAAACATCGGTCGTACGCGCAATCTCTTTTGCAGGTTATAATAATAATAACAATAATATAATACTGTGGCCATAGGGAATGATGGTCCCACCGGGTCTTACCTTTCCAACGGTTGTATATACACATACACACACACGTCACATACAATTATGTATAGGTGCACTCTACCCGAGGTCACCAAAACCGAATAGTTGACATCGTACGAACACTGCAGTACGCGTATCGCGTAGGTGCTATATACTATTATGTACACACACATATCTACTAGTCGCGTATATTTTATTAGGCGCCGCTGTACATATTTTACGCCCGTTCTAGGAACAGCAGCTTAGGGACACACGCCTACGAACTGAGTGGGTTGAGCGAATTTTTACGACCATCCATCGTAGCGTGACAAGACATTTTGATGAGTTAAAGTGCGACGTCCTATTCGTTTACACGACAACGATGATACAAAATATGTGCACTGGCAGCTCGTCGAGTGAATTAAGACTCAGACAGACTCACCCAGTCACTTCAATACTAATAGAAAAGGGAACACCAGTATAAATATATTTAAATAGGTACGTCGTACTTTTTATTTTAATAGCATTTCACCATCGAACAATTGTGTATATCATTTAAAATTTTCTACAATTATTTGTAAGTATTTCCTTTGATTTTTTTTTGGAAATTTTAATTTTTAACTTATAAATTAATCTTAAAAATTATAAAAATGACAAAAAACATAGATCCTCCCTTATTGGTGGGATTTTTTTTTTTTATAGAAAATTAGTTTAGAGAATTTTTCAGTAGTTTTCCATTTTTGTAAACATAGTAAAAAAATTTTAATAAATTGATAGGTAACAAACAAGAATGTAGGTACCCCTATCTCAATGTTAATGCATATTTGCACCGCTTCCTTGCCTCTACTGAAACTCCACAACAAGCTACACAGGCTGTCTAGTCTGAATTTGTAATATAAAAACCAGATGTTTAATTATTTTAAGCTTAGTTCGATCATTGTAAACATAATATATAATCGAACAAAGTTAACTTATCGGAGTGTGAAAAACTTTACTACTCATCAGTATTAAAATAATGCATTGAGTTTTTTTTTGCCAAGTACCTACTGCGATTTAATTAGAATGGTATAAAATTTAAGAAATCTTGGTACTGTTGCTTTGGGCGTTCATAGTAATAATATAATGCCAACACATGCTAACGTGTAAAGTAGCAGATGAATAATTATTATTAACTCAGTACTGCAGCGCCGGTCTGCAGATATGATGATAATTTACAGGCAAAAGCCACAAACTCCTCCTCGCTGGAATTTATGTATATAATAATTATTCACCTTAATACGCATTTAAACCGGGGTACACCGTACACGTTGATGGTACACCAACCGACCGGGATTATCGAACATTTCCACTCTCGAGATTATCGAACATATTTTCCACTCTCGAGATTATTGCACGGTGTACTGGGCAATACTTGTACAGACAAATAATAATTCCATCGTGCCAAATCTCGAAAAAAATAATTTGGTAATATATAGTTAATAGTATTTTATTATTTATATATCATATTAAATAGTTTATGATATTTTAGTGGTATTAGTTAAATATTAGCTGGCCCAAGTATTTCTTTGGCCATTGATACTAAACCATTTAGTTAGATGCCCCAAATGTTTTAGTTAAAAATTATAGCTGAATTGACTAATTTAGTTGTATATACGTATAGGCGCAAGTACAAGTGCACAACTATTCAATTTAGTACAAATTAAGCGTTAATTTTGTTAATATAAATCTAGATTCATGATTTAATTTTACTATGCTTGTCATAATTTTTAAAAACGTTTAATTTAATTTGCTAATCGATTACTAGTTTATTGTAACTACTGTAAGTAATAAGTATGTAATTATTTGTAAAATTTTCAAAAATGTTTCAAACCGGTTTATTATATTAAAATAAAATAAAAATAAAATTTTTTGTGTCAAAAAATGTTGTATGACTTAAATAATTTAGTTCAATCTTTTATTATAGTTTGGTACAAAAACCCTATGCCATAAACTGAGTAAGAATGTTAGATTCAAAAATATTGATGCATAATGGCTACAATAGTGGTATTTTATTTATATTATGATATTTTTTAGTAATACCATTACCATTATAACATACGGTTAGATTATACTTGTATAAAACATTTTAATAAAATATTGTACAATTATAATATAGTGTTATCTAATAAAAATGTACATATTTCACTCAGGCATATGGCTAAGAATTGATAATCATCAAAGAGGTTGATGAAACATAATTTGATTTTAGTTAGTTCAGTTAATTAAAAGTTAAGAATGTTAGTTTATAAGTTAATAGTTAACAATCAATATAATATTTAAGTTAATATTTAATATTTAAAAAAATGTTAACTGAATTCAATCAAAATATATATATATATATATAATCAGTTTGATTTACTACCACCAGGTGGTAACGTTGTTAGAAATGTTGAGTCCGAGATCAAACATAATTTGCCACCATCACATATAATTCATGGTCAGTATAAAATCAGGTGACTTTTATTTAATTAATTTAATTTTTAAGTTGACAATTTAAAAAAAATGTTCACATAGTGATAGTTGTGCATTAAATGCAAAGAAAATTTTTTTCAGCTTATAAACAGTAATTAAACATTTTATTTTATACAAATGTATCTATTATTACTATATACCATATATTATTGCACACTAGTTGTAGTAGATATTAAAAATAAAGCCTTTGTGCCAAGTGTCAATTAAACCAGACTAAGGATTATATAGATCTATTTATAATAGATATATTTTATTTAAAACTATTGTAAATACCTGTACCAACTTAAATATTATTCTCTGTCAAAGAAAACCGGTCTTGATGACCATTTTAATCTAATGTAATTTTGTATTAACTGGATAATGCCAAATTATCACAACGGACATTTTAACTAGGTATTTAAGTCTTTAAATTCATTAGAAAGTAAACCAGGTAGTCAGATACTATAGATAAAAAGTTAANNAAAAAAAATTATCTTAGCCTTAGACAAGGTAATGTCTAATTTCGTTAATTTTGTATAAGCTAATACTTACTTAAGACATTATAAGTTATTCAAATTTGTCAACCGAACTTTAGATTTAAGAGTATGTAGATAAATAGATAATTTATACCCAATCAAATCTATACAACTGCAGGGGTTCTAACCTCTTTTGTGGTAGAGGTGGTGAATCCTTACACATTATTATTATTTATTACATATCGAGTACTCGCGTAAAACCTGTTCAAAAAAAATAAATACATACACCGCAGATACTATCGCTGGAACTATTTTGGTCACCTTCCACTTATAATATCACATAGCTACTTAATATATATGTGTATGTGTTAAACACGCGTATTATAGTTTGGGACCAATACCGGAAAACAGTAGTTACAGCGTCGTTTCCGCGTGTACTCATGCGATTATCGTTATTTTTTTTTTTAATTTCATTGCTCGTCGCTTCGCTAATCCACCACCGCCGAGGGTGCTTCCTTAATCACGGTGGTTAACCTCCTTCTCACACCGGCGGAGGGATGAGCATTGAGCCCCAAAGTCTCACACTACACTACGTCGCCCTGCTCGAAACACACGCGCTATAACATACTATATGACTATTATTATCTATGATACGGTATATATGTATGATATGTGTATAGGGACCGTAATACGTTTGGCTTTACCACCTCCACCACCACCTCTATCTACGGCCAATCCTGCAGTTGTGCATGTATTTGTGTCTGTGTGTACATCCGTGGGTGGGAACTGCCTTCTCACAGTGGGCCTCCGAAGTTTACGAATGAATCACTTACGCCGCCGCCACGAGAGAGAATAACAACTCTTTGCGCCGCCCGGCGTTATCTCCGTCACAGTTGAACACCCATCGCCGGGTAATCCTGTCTGCGTGTTCCATCCCGGGTCCTACTCACCCCCTTCACCTACAGTGATGCCCCCCC
>PVMI01060537.1:3343-13789 GCA_008528875.1 Aulacorthum solani | reverse complement strand
TCTATCGGGCTAGTATTAGTTATCCAAGTGAAAACCATACAATGCATGCACAATAATATGTTATGTTGTATTTTTTTTGAATATAAGTTTCTTTCATTCATTAAAAATACCATCGATTTTAAAATTGTTTTTTTCTCCATATTATAAATATATAACTCAACATATTAGTATAATATTTACTCTGAAAAATGCCTATTTTCGAATTTTTCAAAAAGTTGGTTTTTAAATATTCTAACAAATATTTTTAGTGGTTTTTTAAAATTTTGTTTTAGACTATAGTAATAGGAAGCTATATTACATTATAACAAAAAATACAGCACTATACTATATCTGTAGTGTATTTCGAATTAGAGCTTTCCAGTCGACTATCATACCAATTAATGTACTGTATAATATGTATTAATTGTCCGATCACTATACCTCTCACAGCAAATTGTCTGTATGTGTGTCAGTGTCTGTGTACTAGCAGCTTACATTGAAATATATTTTAGAAAATTAAAATGCATAATATTATCCCTGTACATAACTTAAATAAATAAATATATATATAATATAATAAGTATGAACTTAATATCTTATAAAATATTAAATAAAATATATGAATAATTACAATATTATTATATTGATAGGTAACCATTGTTTTATAAAATTATTTAACAACCTATTTTTGCCTAACTTAGATTATATTTAGGTAATAGAACAATAGGTTACAATATTTATATAGGTGGAAATTTGTAACCCATTCATTTTTTAACATAATATACGTACCTAAATAACGAATAACCTTGCCTAAATCAGTAGTTGATATGCTGTTAATATTGTCATTTGTATACAATGAAAATGCATCAACAATAGCTTTCTGAAGATCGTTCTTTATTTCTAAAAATATCACAGTATATGAGATTTAATGTAAATTTACACTGTATAATATATGCATCTGAAAATACCGAAAGTCGTAGCATCTAATTCGCTGCTTTTTGATATGTTGTCTTCAGTCATTTTAACCAATTGAATAGTCTGATTGGATATTAATTTAAAATATGTCAATACGTTTAATATAAAACAATATGATATCAGCTGTGTGATTTATTAAAATGTAATTCGAGTGTTTTAAGCCAATTTGAAAAAAAATGATGCTGTTTAGATTGCTGTTTTACTATCTTTTGTCTTCGACTTTATAAGTTATTACAGGCTTATAACCATGTTACTATTTATATTTTTTAGTTTTTTGTTTTTTACTAGGGTTGTTTTAAATAAACTTTATTACTTTTCACCTATTAAATAACAATTTAGGGCTTACAAATGCAAGTTTGGCCTATAAATAAAAAAATAAAATTAGGTGATGCTGTGAATTTTTGTTTGAAATATAATACAGTTTACTAAATTGTAACTTCTTTTTGCAATACAAATTACAATGAAAATATCTTGTTCGGAAACGTTTTACCAAAATTAGATAAACATTTTATACCTTATTGCGTTTTATTCTGCTATAGCACGTATTACATTGGTACTCAGTTTATCAAAATCGGCGCCATTGATATATGTACATCTTATTATCATGTTAAAAGTTAGTAAATACGTGATAAAATTACAACATCGTTCTCAATTTAAAAAAATAAACATTTAAATATTTAAACACTACACTCAATTAGTGAAATTGATTAGATCACATAATTATGCATAGGTACTGATGAGCAAAAACTCAACCATGTAAATTTATACTTTTTAAACACTTAAATTGATGTTCGTTTTAAAAAGTAGTCACCTTGATGTAGGTAGTTATTACTTTTAAAACATATTTTTTTGAATTTTTAAGCTCACGAAGTGTTCGTTTGTAAATATATTTAAACATTATGTTTTTAAGATTACAGACCGTTAAATAATAATATTATGTTTACTCACTTTACCGTAACTCACTTTGGTGAATATTTACACAGCAAAACAAACTAGTGTTAATTTGGTTTGTATAATATTTTAAACTTTTACATACTATAATTGCATGTATAGTATAAAGTTGATATTATAGTTATTAAGAAAAATGTAGACATTTGGAATGTATTTAAGAGGACGCTACACTGACAATTCGTTATATCCGTTTTACAAGCGAGTAACATCGCAAATTTTACGCTCAGAAAATCACGCTAAGCTCCGTTAGCTTAAAAATTACAGTGAATTGACCACTTATACAATTTAAAGGTGTAATTATTATATAACGCATCTCATAGGCTTTGTATTATATTTTAATTTTAAAGCGTGTTATTAGTATTCAACTAAAAGAGCTCAACGTGATCTGCTGAGCGTAAAATGTGTTATGTTACGTACATGAAAAACAGAGATAATAAATATCAGTGTAACATCCTCTTAAGATGAGTAATAATAGATTAAAGTACACTTTTATAAAATACGTGTTGACACAATAAAAATAGTAAATTAAAAAAAATTAACTTCGATGAATATCAAAATCATTTGTATTTTTATGTTATTTTTTATAGCATTAGTTTATATAAGTTAATAAAAAGCGCAACTGTTTGAAATAATATTTGGAATGTAACTCAATATATTTTGATGTTTTCGTTCATCATATTTAAAATCAATAACTGATCAATTTTAGTTTTATTATTTTTTAAAGTTAAAACCAAATATAAATACAGTAAAATTCATTTAAAATTATATTCAACTCTATTTCATATTTTATCCACATTTTTGAGACAGTTAAAAATCAAGCTTAATTGGTTAAAATAATACAATTAGCATTTTTTCCTCAGCTTAGAACATTAATGGTTATTTTATTTTAATGGGTCAATCTTGAAAGTTTAAAAAAAGTCTGTAATGAATTGCTTAAATTATTTTGATTTTGGAGTATAATTTGTAAATCTTCTTTCGACGAAGCTTTTAACAAACTATATACCTTTTTTAGATCAATAACATTTTCAGTATTATTTAAGTATAATCAACATTCATACATTGATGTAGGCAAAACTTTATTATAAATTATATTTGATGATTTTTTTAATTAGGTATCTCAATATTTTGTTCATTTATATATCTTTGAGTATTATACAAAGGATAAATAAATAACTTACTCGGTGAACATTTTAACTGTCTTCAAATCCATACATTTTAATAATAAACAAAATTGTTTTATCTTTATCAATTACTCGAATATGATTAGAATTAAACATATTATGTTCTCTAATAATAAATAATTGAAAATATTTGCCTGTTGTCGGAAGTTGTATAATGAATTTATAAAATACTTTAAAAATTAAAAAAAAAAACAAACTTTTCTTCCTTTCATCTAAATGTAGGATTACAGTACACGATGGCATCCTGTAAACTCTATCTACGGAGAATTTCAATTTAAATTACTTTACGTGGACTGCGTGCACGAATCAAATTAATTCCACATTTTTCCCCCTTGAACTATCCTTTTATATTCGTTTTTCTTTTTTTTAATTGTATTTTAACGCTGACTAATTAGGGAGTTTAGATTCTACACGAAGAGTTCCGATATCGAAATATTTTATTTCAAAACATCCTACTTGATCAAAGCAAGATCTTTTCGTTAAGTAATTACAAGGTTACTTTAAAATCCATCGTGTTCGATTTAAAATACCATATTACTACGTATTGTGTATATTTATGTATTATGTAATATATAATATATATTAATTATTCACTGAACAATACAATAAATATCCGTCTTAAATTAATAATAGGAATAAACTGATTGAATAAATTCGATGATTACATTACACTTTACAGCCGGGTTGATCAGTTTTTGTAAGCTGATTTAATAATTTAATTTAATTTAAAATATCGGAAATTACTCATTTGATTTTATAGTTTTTGAAAAATATTGAACTGTTTTGTAAGGTACATATTATGATTTTATACTTTTGTGTAATAACTTTTAAATGTATCAAAAACACATAATACGAATAACATTAAATGCATTATTCATTTACGTATAAGACTATCAATTATATTTTCGAGGCACAAAGAACTGATCTTCTTTTGAATGAATTATTTATTAGCTTATTGATCATTAACATAATATTAAATATTATGATCATTGAGTTGGAATAATTTATAATATAATCAAACACTCGCCAATTCTACAAAAAGATTTATGAGTTAATTTTATATCATTAATGTTCTATTTTCATTTCAAAATCTACCCAAAATGTTGTACCTAGTTGTTTTTCTGTCAAGTATGAAACACCTTCTTAATCACCATCCCTTAACCATTTTCCCTTTTGATAATTTATTGAGTTAATTTGTTTTTAGATAAATATGTAGCAATAAGCTCTCATTAGCAGCGCTTTTAGTCAATAAGTCTATAATTTATAGGTATATTATGTATCTAAAATTATAATATTTTTCTTCACAATTAATGGTTATTCTATTAAATTTTTAACACGAATTCTGCTTTTATACATTATATATTAGACTAAACATTTATAAGATTTAAAATATTTATTTTAAGAGTCAGAATTATCAATGTAATATAATTTGATCAGCGTATTGTATATAATTTATCATAGAATTATCATATACAAATAATAATACACCATATATCATATTTTAATACCAAGTGAAATCTATTTATTTAAGTATTTTAATGAAACTAAAGTGACTTTTTATGATATGGATTTGAGTGCAGCGTGTAAGATGCCAAGCGGCAAGTGACACCCACATTTTGACTCTCGAACATCTATTTTTCAATGTATATATAATATGTTATACTGCAGGGAACGAATGGAAATAATTTTTAGTATTTTCGCTAAAATGTATATGAAATGAATCTAAAATGTATTATAAACTATATTATACAATGTTACACGTATACGTAGAATCTTAGTATTATACTATATGCATAATTAAATAATATTTAAAAATATTTAATTCATACAAGAGAATGTATATAACAACAATTATTATAGATATACATTTGTATAATTCAATTAAAAATTTCAACTATGATAATTAAACAGGTTTTGTGATTTTATAATTAGTTGTATACTTGTATCATTCATATTCATTCTACAATATGTTTGTGGTGTATAATGTTGTTTTTATTAAGCTGGATAAATCATTGATCAATCTGGATCCGACTCTATCTCCTCCGCTACCGTCTAATTCGTAACGACCATTTATACAATAAAATATAGTATCTCTTAACTGATCAGCGAGCTTAAATCATATAATATGTTTATTTTTTAATGGCGGCGGTGTATTATATAAACCATATAAGTAAATAAATATTTATGATTCAGACCCAGAAGCGACCACGCCAAGGACAACTTAAAATTAAAAAACAAAAAAATATTGTAAATTAATAGTTAATGTTTCATATAATATGAATATGGATAGTTTTATCACACCCTGTACATAATTTACTAATTGTATTAATATTCAACGGCTTTTACTTATATGTAAAAAATAAATGTCGTTACTATTTTACAAAAATTGTATCATTAAATAGTAAATTACTTTCCATTTAATGGTTTTCATTAAATAATTTTAACTGTACTGCGTATTGATAATATTATGACAATATGTACCAGTTTAAAAATACTTATTGTGGTTTCACGTAAATGTAAATGCCAATATCCATAAAATCAATAAAATATTTTAAAGAATAATAAACCCAGGATTATTAAAATATTTTCTGAAGTTATTGCAGTTCATACATTTCTTTACCATCACTTATGTTATTAGTTAAAGTACAACAGTTTATCATAACGGTTTATTTTGTAATTTTGTATCCATCATAGTTATAATAATAACTTTAGACATTTAATCCCAAACTATTTGATACGGTTTGCTTAATAACATTAGCTATTTAGATAGTTTGTAATAATAAGCATCGACTTTTGACACATTTATGATAAAGTTAACATATTGATGGGATAAATGCATTAGTATTTTATAATATATGAGTTATAGAAAAATGTCAACTTCCAAATATTTTAAGTAGAACATGAAATAGGTTGTAATAAGAATTAATAAATTATTACTATAGCCACACACAGTCCTATTACGACAATTGGAGACGAACATCAATATTTTCCCCTCGAATCCGCCATGATCATTTTGATCATTGCCATTGTTGAGTTAGCGACAGTCCATTCAACATTTTTTTTTCAATCCCCATATCTAGTCCAGGGTCTAGTCTTTATCAATGCATTATTTACCGCACTCTGACTCTTCCCTTGTCGTGTCGTTTTAGATTTATTCTACTCGAGGCATATGCGATAACAAAAAAATATCTTCATTTCGTCGTACCATTTTCCCACGGGCTTTATCTGAAAATTCCGTCACTCCCATAGCTAGCTGTTCATTTATGTATGCCTGCTCGGCATTGTTGGTCCGAGAACGGAATACATCAACCAAAATCAAACAACTAGCTGAGTGACCTTTACAGGAGATGTTTACCGCTCTAGCAGCATATTTAAAAACCATATGATCGTATTACACGCGTTGACAACCAGGGGAGTCGAATTACTCATGTTAACTACAGTATTGGTTTTTACAGCGAACACGTGACACTAAACTTTCAGTAATGGATCGGTTACACGTGAACATAATTTGATATGAAAATGTAATGCTGCCATTAAGTGCAATCCAACATGAAGTTGGATTTAAAAGTACTAAAAAAGAATTTTCGATTTCCCGTTTCTGAAATTCCCGATTAAAAATACACATCCACAGTTTATGTAACACAATTCTAAATACGTATATTCCTATGTATAATGAACTATATTACATAATTATTCTGTATTTGCGCTTATTGTGTCATATTTTTCACCAGCTTATAAAATATGTCAATAATAATTAAATGTCAATCATATTTTATTTATAGTATATATCACCTTTACATGTATTTTATGTTAATTCATACCTACATTTTATTTTTTTTACAGAATAATTGCATTACAGTAAAATCATAAAACCAGTAGCTATTATTTTACTATTCAAATTACATAATATATTCAACAGTAACATTATCATATAAAAATAAGCATTTCTATATTTCTGAACTAATGGACCTTATTATGATTTATGGTACTTGTGGCTTAAATATTGGAAAAAATCAGTGCCGTATTTATTATAGGGGGAGGGGTTATTATGATAATTGCATATTATATAATAAATACATTTATTTATACTTTCCGTATTGTTAAGGGGAGTTGAACCCCTAAACCTCCACCCTGTGTCTATCGCCATGTAATGAACATAATAATAAATGTGTACCTATCTATTAAATTCAAAATTATTTTAACTATCTATCAAAAATTCACATATTCTATAAATATAACTAAACTGAGTGTACCTCAATGTAAACGATGCTCGTTAGTCGTTTCGTTGTGAATACCTTTAGGTAAGATGAAGTATATCCAGTGCCCCCATTTGAGCATCTCCCCACCTAGAGATTATTTAATAATATAATAACACGTGCCTACACTCTACAGGCTACAAGTTAACTGAAATCGAAAAAATGTTACACACCAATTCGTTTCACTTGCACATATCACTCATATAGCGTATACAACTAAAGTCTAAACTAATATATAAGGGAAAAACTTTGAAACACGACTTGACACGTCATACAGAATAAGTATTTCAGACATTAATGATCTATCTATATTAATACCGGAAAAACTTTTACTTGTCAATGTTTGAAATACATAAATTCTGATACAAGGAAAAAAAATCGATAAATGGCGAAAAAATGAAGGTACCTATATATGTATAAATATTATATAAGTACTCGGTCACGATGCCCGAGATATAATCGTTGAGCACATCACGTAGGGGCTGCAGGTGATACCAACATTTTACTTGCAGAGTTCGGAGACAGGTAAAAAAAAGTCAAAAATGGTTCAACAAATTAGCAGTGGTTTGATAATACTAAACTATAGTTCACTTATTCATAACTAAAAAGTAAGTATCCTATACATGTATTAGACACATAATATTCATACTCAAATGACGAGGTGAAGTACCTTCATATAGGAAATCTATATGCTTTGGTGGAATAGTATTCGCGTTTATTGTAAAGTAGTTACTTTAGTAGCCTATTTTTGTGCCATACTGCAGCTCTTAAGGATAAAATCTTATCTGTGATCCATTTAATTATCCACTAATTATCTCAAAAAGCATTCACTTTTATTGAATTTTTTTTTTAACTTTAAGATTTATGCTTTTCTAAACCAGTATAATTTTTACATTTTTTCCACCCTTATATTTATTGGTGAAACCACTCTCAACTTTTGATTTTCAAAGGGAAACATATGATAATAAGTCATAAATTTATAAAACAATTTTATTTATGATAATTGGCTTTAAAATTTTTATTTTTATTTATTTCGTTTGCGAAATAAATCTCCTCGAAGTTTGGAGGTTGTAAGAAAGTGTTGTAGTCGGCATAGTGTTACAAATATCGTATTATCGTCGTAATTCGGCATATGTCTGATCAGTCCGTAGGCTAATTAATGATTTGGGTTCAAAGTACAATAGTTATCACTTATTAATTGTTACCTTATGTTGAATCATAGAATGGTTGAGCGGTATTAAATTTTATCACTTATAGCTCATGGCCTTCACAAATGAATAAATAGTATAATCAATACTTCTTGAAACCACCAAACTTTGAGGACCTGTATCTCGCAAACGAAATGACGAAAAATAAAATTTTCTAAGTTAAATAAAAAAAAAAAAAACCATAGGTACTACTGGAAAGGCAAAATTAATTGTTTATGATCATTTGTAGTAACATTTTATCGACAATGGATATTTGCCGGTAAACGAATCTTATTAAACGATTTTCTTATTTTGTTGTAATTTAAAAACGAATAAGTGCATAATTTTGAAATGTTCATGCAATGTTTATTTAATTATTTTCTATACATGGTAGAGTTTTGAAAATATTTTGACTCGTTTTGAGCTATTTATAGATATTTTAAATTTTGAATTTTTTAAAAGAATTTTCTATGCATATTAATATCAATAAAACAATTTTTGTCCGTTAAAAATACTTAAAAATGTTATACAAGGATCATTATAAGCTGTTATAAGAACAGTTCAAAAATAAGTAAGCCCGATTTTTTTTTCAAAGCATTTAAAGTCTAAATTTTGACAAGCATCATCCAAACATAGAACATTTTCAAATTATTTTGAAATTAAAAATTTATAAAATATTCAATTTTTATAGCTGGGGCATCTAAAAATAGATTCTTATAAGTATTTTATATAAGCAACTATAACCAAACATTTTTTTTTTTGGATATTTTAAGTTCAAATTAGGTATTTTATTATAGTTTCATATTACTATTCGTATTAATTTGAAACTTTTAAAGTTTAACTAATGAAATGTTTTCTCCAAAAGTTAATTCAATATCTACTGTTTTACTAATAGTAAAACAAATAACTATAATATACAAAATATATCTTTAGTAATATTATCAGCTGACTTACCGTATTCTATTAGAATCAATGTTTGTGTGCAATGATTTTGTATCATAAAAATCCAAATTTAACACGTCCATTACGGTAATCCCTTCCGACACAAGAGCGGCACCCACTTGCCCAAATTTTTAACAACCAAAGTACTTCTAATTTGAACTATTTAGTTGTTTTTTGATGTAGGCACTACCTATAGGTATGTCTATATCACATTATAATTATGCTCTCACATTTACTCACTCTACAGTCTACACACTTTGTATACTGTATATTTTCTTACACTATGTTGTACTTACCATTAACTGTAGAGTATTAAGTGTAGTTGAACGACACACAAGAATTATCCCGCTATTGTTTTCTCTTTGTATAAAATAACACACGCGTCTAACAATTTATTATGTCCTAATCAGTGCACTACAGAGTTAATTTAACTCCATTTAGCTGTTAATGATCTAGGTACCTACCTATATAGGTATCTTCCTCCGTGTGACCTCGCATGTCTCGCTACACTTGTCGTTATAATGACTTTACGATTTAACATACTCACTTAGTATTGGTGTATTGTTGAAAAATGTAACACTTGAAGTTTACAAATATTATCGCATGATGTGCCCATATTTATTGGCACTTAAAGCTGTGTAAACGTTAGGAAATCAATTTCATCGCTTCGAAATCAAATTACATGACCCATAAAAATTTGATTTTATGGGTCGGTACTTACGTAATAAATAATTTGTCGGCCGTTCAACAGTATTAAATTGTAACTTTTTTTTATTAATGCACTAACATACATTATTAGTATGTTGGTACAATTTTGAGATTTATAAATACTGTCTAAAGATAAAAATAATTAGTCTATAATTATCACCGAAAATGATTTACATGCAGTAATTATAGGCACCTGTAACATAAACATGTGTTGGCGGTTCATAGTAGATACCTATACCCGAAAATCATTATTTAATATATATATAT
>PVMI01060518.1:0-14421 GCA_008528875.1 Aulacorthum solani | reverse complement strand
TTGACGTGTATGGGGGCCTTAATGTTATTTTTATTTATAAAATATACCAACACATAATAATACAGTCTATTATAGTGGTATATAAAATATAAATATAATAATAATAATAATATGAAACTTTGACGCCACGCGCAGCCCTTTATATCAATCGCACAAAGGAATCCTTTCCGAAAACTCTGCTGACGTGGCCGGTAAATACTATAATGTAATAATATAATATGTCGTATTATAGGTTTAATATTATAATATCGTTACATTATTATAAGTGTTATACCGGCTATTATTATATACACTCGCGGATTTAACTCGCCTCGGTGAGTTTTACACTGGACATTTCCAAACAAGTTTTAACGAGCATGTGTATTGCGTCAACAGAGCATCGTATTATATATATATATATATGTGTGTGTGTGTATAATGTTTATATGTACATGCATGCATACATATATTACATATATACATACATGCATTTCGCCGAATACTTTTGTGACCGGCGCGGCGGTGTCCAATCGGCAGTGGCGGCTTATATTATAATAACCTCACGTTTTCGTAAAAATATTTTTTTTTATCAAATAACAATCCTATTCAACCGAGCTGGAGTTCATAATATTTAGGATCATAACTTTCGGGAACCAGTTGTCGAGCGCATGTGTACGATAAAATACCTGCGCGGGGCCGACAAAGCCGTTTTCCAAAAGTCACATCGAAAATTACACATATATCAATAAAGAAAAAAAGAATATAATAATATATATAATAAGTAATATAATATAATATGCTATATAATATTATACTCGAAATTCTCCCGCATCGCCGCCGCAATAAATCGATCGTCACGATCAGTGAGTTATACCTACATATTTATATATATATATGTATACACAATTGAACCTCGAAATTGGTGTTTTTTTTTAAATTTGAATTTTCCAGAGCTGCAGATCAAAATCTATAATGTCAAAAACCAATTTAGACGAGATCCGTGTTTCAAGCATAATAAGTATGGGCACAATGTGTAAGCCAAGCAAAAAGTTGAGAACAAAGTAATCGAAATTCATAGTTAAGTCCATGCTTAAAAATTCAGAGCAGTGATTTGCTATATTTTGCACCTTTTGTCTCACAGGTGTTAAACTAAAGCTGACAAATTCTTTGGCAAGATTAGCTAGGATTTGATACATTGCGAATATCCAGTTACTAAGGATTTTGGATTTGTAAGAGTATTATTCGATCTTGAATGATAAATTATAGTTATCATTTACTATTCACTATTCAGATTTACGGTTGATGGGCCTTGAATAGATTTAAAATTTATGACAAACATATGATTCGGGACATGAAAAATATTAATTCAAAAATCCAGAGTATTTACCTACTTCAAATTAAACTGCAAATTTCGGGCCATAAAATATACGAACATCGGCTATAGCCTGACAAATTTAAATCCTGCAGATATCTGTATCCCCCTCCTCTCTAAACACTCTCGAATGGACCATGATATAACTTCGACGCATTCGAACACCGGGATACGAGTAGTAGTTTTAGATACCTAATATTATGTCGCATACGTCTACGATACATCTTTGGCGGGTTTATTAAAATGTTGAAACGCCAATCGAATATCGTGAAGATATCACGTTTGATGTGAGAACATTCTTCTCTCACACTGCACTCGGTGAATAACATTATCCGTTTCGTCCGTGTGTGTATGGTGCGCTTCAATGTCGCCGGCGGTGGGTCACAATCCGATTACACATCGCATGATATTGTTAATAAAATGATCAGCGTGGAAATAATCTTTTTTTTTCATCCGATCGGCTTGCCGGTGGCGGCGAACGACGGAAAAGACAATCGTATAGACTCTTGTTTTCAAAAAATAAATAAATAAAAAGAAGTTTTTCGTCGAAAGCGAAATACGCAGTAAAAACGACAAGACGTCGGCCGAGACCTATCGCGTTCGGCGTGGATTACAGCTCGTCGCATGTCCTGCTCATAACACGCGTCGTTTGTAATAATCTCCCGAAAAACATTTAAACCGGTGTGGCGGCGGCGTCGGCGATCCCCTCAGAGACCGCCAAATCCGCGGTATCCATTCCGTTTTTAATAAATAATAATAAAAATAATATAAATTCATATTTTTTTTGGAAACGCGATTGCACAATAAATAATAATATCGTCGTAATCGGACTAGTGTGTGTGTGTGTGTGTGTGTGTGTGTCGGTCTATAGGTGTCGTTGGGCGTTCGACAATAATCGAATATCCCCCGTTATTGGATGTTTTCTCGTCGACAAACTTTCGTCATAACAATAGTCACGTACATAATATTATAATAGTTATATCACTTATATCATAATAATATGTATTATATTATTTATCACCATCATATAATATGGTTTAGGTACGGTAGGTATCCCAATGTACGAGTTGAGTATTATTATTTATTGATAATCGTCGTTGTGACATTGACCACTGTTTTTTATTTTTTTAAACGGCGGGACGCAGCGGCGAAGGTAATATAATATTGTTGTCGTTGATTGTCGTAACCCATAATAATATTATTTTTGTTCTGCTCATTGTTCGTAATAATAATAATAATAATTATTATTATTATTATCGTTATTTATTATTGCAGTATATTGTGGTGTCGGGCCGAAATGTCCTCGAAATAATACCGACGTTAAATATAGAACACACCACACAATTTATTGAACAACAAAATGAATTATAATCATTATCTCTGTTGCAGTACCTACCGCGGACGATTAATTACATTGATTCGTATCGACTGTATCACAGCATACAAACAAACAACTAAAATAACAATAAGAAACGACCGAACTTAAAAATTATGTCATTATTCCTGAACAAACATTTCTGGAAATTATCCAAGATTTAAGTAAGTATGAGGTTTAAAAGTATACTTTAGAATTCGTGAACTATATGAATATTATATTTTATAGAAATTCCCCGAAGGGCTTAATATTCTGTACTTTTATTATACATTTAAAGTAAACATTAGTAGGTAATAATAATAAAGATATATTATTATGTTATGATGATATTCATTTATCATTGTTCAACATGTTCCGGAGAATCTTAAGCTCAAGGGATTTCTATACAAACGACATTCTTATCTCTTTTGTACATAATATACATTATGCGTATTTTGATTCAAATTAAAAATTGAAGTGGGTCTATAGAAATAATAAAGGTTTATGACATAATTATTATTCGTTAAGAAAATCAGAAAAATCTGTGCAAATCAAATCGGTATATATATATATCTACAGAATAGTATTATACTTTACAGTGTTTATAATTTCTAATAATACTTTTAACTTTAAAGGGTATTATATTATTATAAAGTTAGTTATTATATTGAAAGTTTAAAATGTTGATTACCTACCAAACAATATTGTTAAACGTTAAAGTGTACCTTCACGGCATATGGGTATGCATTAAGCTGTTTTACTTTTACAGTTTTACTTACAGATGGACAATGACATATAATTATACGTTATATGAATATGTTAAGTGTTTAAATTGAAACTGAATTTTAAATTGTCAAACCACAAAATCAATCAACACGTTAATCGACTCCAAAGAGGGTTAGGGTCTCGAGAAAGTATTTCATTATAAACGTTTACCAATTATAATTTAATGATATTCGATTTGTCAAAAAACGGACATTGATTGCTGTGACAAGTTTATAAGTTTAAGGTTTCTTATTAGGCCACTTAATAAATGTGTTGTACCACTACTACACCGCTCTATAGCACAACATTATTTAAAATATGTAAATTTAGAATAATCTGTCTGTATTGATTTTTTTCTACAATTAATTAAATTGTTTCCAATTTCCATGAAACCTAAATGACAACTCACGTTTAGTATAAATAATTTTATTCCATCATTCATTTTACATTTGTATACAAAACATGGTGATGCGTAAACAGAAAATCTCAATAAATATTTGTCACTTCTTGTTCAATTTTGTTTACAAACTTTGCAGCACATAGTTAGTTGCAGATAAGGCGGTCTCATACTAGGTGTACTATACATCAATACCTAAATATTATAATATACGATGTGTAACATGAGTGTGTGGCCCCCTCTCCAATAACATTGTATTCATATTTCCTATATATGCATTGATTTCCTGTACTGAAAAACAAAGCGTAGTGGCGAGTATATGGTTATCTTAATGTATATCCATGTTCAAGTACAATTAAAAAAACAAAAAGAAAAGAAAAAAGTAAACCATCTTTATTTTTATTCCAGATGAAATCTAAGACCAGATCTCAGATCATCATGTACACACACACGGACAAAAATGTAATACACCTATATATATCAAAATAATAAAAAAAATACGACCGTCCAGAAACCAACATCTCGTTAGTGAAATTTAATAATCTCGAGGGCCATCTTTACAACACACGACGAGTAATAAAAACGAAAAACAAATGATGGTAAGAAAAAAAAACCGACGGCCGAGTCGGAAACCACTATATTGTACCAGATGTACCACGACGATAATAATATTCAGAGGTTGTAAAAATATTAAAAACCGTAAACTCGGTCATTTGGATTTCACGCGAATATGATTAAACCCGCAACAAGAAGCCGCGTGCGGTCGCGTATATAGGTAGGTACGCAACGTCTTGTAAGGTCGCACCTCCAAACCGAGGCTGAATATGGCCACCGAGAAAGAGTTTTTGGGATAGACCTAAATATCAGAATGTTTGTAAGACACTAAAACATGTTCAAAGGTATTAAACTACAGTTACACTACAGAGGCCCCCGGATTCAATGTGACACAATTTCCGAGTACAATAAAAAATAACAACAGTACAATATATAATATTTTATATCTATATTAAACCATATAATATTATATTATTGTTTGGGAGCTGATTGCTTTGTCATCGTTATTGTAACTAAAAACTGTCTGTAGCTTAAAATTGTTTAATGCAAAGAAATAATAGGAATACCCATCGTGGTTTGCTCAAAAACATTCATAATAGTAATATTTCGATTGAAAAATAATGCAATATTATTATAAAAACGTACCTAACTTGTATAAACAGACCGTCGCTTTCGGCCACACAATAGCTGCAGTACGTAGGTAGTTTTTGGCAATAATTCGAAACTATAGAAATGTCAAAAATGATTAAATAAAGCATAAGTTGTATGAAAATCTATAGAACTGTAGGTACCTATGCAGCGTGTATTGGTGCAGCTGGTAACGTCGTATAACATCTATGATGCGGCAAAACTATTCTCAAGACTTTGCATCGTTTGAAAATTTGTCCGGTCGTAGTCTTTTTGTACGAGTCTTATAAAAATTTGTCATGTGATTGCAAAGAGCTTGTACCTACCATTCCTAAAATAGTCATATGGGTATAAACTTGGTATGCGGTTAAACGATGTGCGTATACGTATTAACGAATTTGAATAAACACTTAAAATACAGAATAATATGATAATAATAATAATAATAATAATAATATACACCAACACCACGCGTACCTAAAAGATGATAAAAATTATGACTACACTTCGGGTCGTCTGTGTCCTGACAGAAGAGCGATTTGGATCATTAGCCGCTGCTGACGAGGACACACACACACACACTTCTATTAATAGGATCGAAAGAGTGCTGTCCTCGTGGTCTTTAAACGTATAATAATGTTACGTGCTCATAATACGATATCGTTAAGGTGTGTAATATACAGGTGTGAAAACGATGACTCCAGTCCACTCCGATGCGTATCGGTCGCAGTGCTTGGTCGTTTTTTTCGGGTTTTTTTTTAGATTTATTTATATATCGTATATTTTTTTATATTATTTTTTTTATATTATATATCGGCGGCATATTATACGACAACTGCAGCAGCAGCAGGTATGTACAGGTATTATTTTAATGAACGGATGGAATAATAATAATATGCACAACACTATAATAATACACACTCCGAGGAATCTCCGGTGCTATAGCTCGCGCGCACCTTTGTGAAGACGACATGTCTTTATCTGCGACCGTTATCTCCGATTGATTCGTAATTGAGTCGTTTTCGGTGAAAAATAAATTATTCTTCGGTGTAATATATTATTTTTACGTACTCGAGTGTGTGTGTGGGTATACGAGAACTTGGTCGATTCGGATGGGAAAAAAAACAAAACAAAAAAAGCAAAATTGAATTGCGTATAGGTAATGTTATTATAATATACGAAGACGACATCGCACACATGGTGCCACTGCCGAACAAGTTTATTACCATCCGAAGTGCCACTAATAATAATATCTTTGCCAAATATCTGCGCGACGTCGAACTCGGCTGAATCGATTTCAAAACTATCTGTACCGGGCGAAAAAGAGTATATCAGCGCACGTATAAAATAATTTATACATAGTCTATAATATTCGACGCGATGTCCGACGCTTTGATAAACATATATAATTCTATATAGTACCACCTGTGTTATATTCTAATGTGGAGTAGAAAAACAAAAATAATAAGTAAAACTGGAAAATAGCTACTCCGATAAATCAAAACAATGTTTAAGACAAATTCAGGAAGTGATCCGAAAATTTTTGAATAAAAAAATAATAAAAAATTTGCATCAAAGCTTTCGTGATGATAATAATAATATACATAGACGTATTGACATTATTGTAATAAATTATTAAATAGAGTCCCATCGTTATTTGAATTTTCGTCCATATAGGCATATACGTATTTAATTAACACATTTTACAGATTTATATATCGTTAAATTATTATAATAATCGATTGCATGTACTGTGCATCATAATATTATATATATATATATATTCATCCGTTGGACAGAATACTAATAATATATTGGTACTTATCGAGTAGTAGGTACATATACCTACTATAATTAATACGTATAATATGTATATGATTATATATTTCAGTGCATTTGGACACGGTATTATATTATTATCGTTTTGAAAACCGATTACATTGAAAAGTCAACCTATTTACTTGGAATATTATAATATTTCGTTTGGGTAATATGTCTCATCGACGATAAAAGGAAAATATTTTACAATACTATTCTGTTGAAATACCTAAGTGAAAAAATTACTAATTCTAATTGAGTTATTTATTAAGATTTAACACTACATACGTTTTATTTAAGACGATCAGTGTCAATAATATTGTTATCTATATCATGCGTATGCTGCAGTGTTATACTGCCAATATATCGAGCTGGTAAACTTAAATAGGATTTAAAAACTAGAAGTATAACAACTTATAAGAATATTATAAGGCATGTATTATTATGATGATCTGATTTTAAAATCAATCAAGCAGAAACAAACATTGTAAAATATAAAATAAACAGAAACGATACGACGTCGATTATAAGCCGATACATAATGTATATTATATACACAAATATATATTCGCGTTCTGTATGTATACATAGAACGTGAAGTTATTGACCTAAATAGTAAATATTATTATGAGAAGATGAAACTACTATTTACGGCTTAGTGCCTCGGGGGACTCTGGTCTTCAGGAATATAGAGGGAAAAGTGATTAGACTCTAATAACTAAGTATTATAATAATGCGCTATAGCAATTATGCTAATTAGAAGTTGATTTTTAGTGTATACTATGTATACAACATATATAATATATATTATGTATATGCATAAGCATAATAAACGAAACCCCGACAACATCCAAGGTTGTGACTGAATATTTAATAATACATATAATGTTCCGGTTTAAAATAAATGCAAATTCAATATTATTATTTTCATTTAGGTCCATACGACATACGTATTAGTTATTATCAGTTAAGATTAATATGTTTTTAAAAAAATCATTTCTAAGAAAGTCGAATACACACACATACACAATATCCATTATATAGGATGAATTTTCCTTGTGATTTTGTTTGTGATTAATGTTTTTGAAATAGGATTTCTGAAAGAATTCAAAATATTGTATTTTAGTTTGCTTTAATTAAAATTAAAACTATTTTTTTTAGTCTTTCGTATCAAAATAATCTAAATTGTCAATTCGGATAAATGTTTAACTTTTAAGTACTAATTTACATAAATACCTTAGCCTCCCACTACTATAAATTATTTCACAATAACACAGTCAACCACCCCAATCCACTCATTTCCAATCTCTCCTCCCTCACTCTCCCCGATAACCCACCACGTCGTCTAAAGCGTAATTGGCCCAGGAACCTATTCAACCATAAAAAAAAAAATATTAATAATAAAAGTCTAGAATTGGAGTAGTGTTGTTTAGACACCCTCTTCCATCATGTCATCCAATTTTTTAAAATTATTATCCATATTACTTATTGTATAGTTTAATACAGATTGTGTACATTTTCTTTTAAAATAAATAAAAAAAAAAAAAGTACCAACTTTTATCGATCATAGTATAGTGTTCATAACATTTCGCAGAAATGTAATCCGCAGTGTTTACGAGGATATTCATGGCCCACTGGTAGACATTGCAGTATATGGACACTCTATATACTCTTAATAGAGACGATAATGTATAATTTATGGCATGTGTGGGAGAAGAGCTAAGTAATATTATTAAACTATTGCCACTAGTACTTTTTAAATAATCCTTCAGGTAAAATTAACAATTATCGGTATAGGTGAGCGCGGAACGATTTGAAAAAGAGAAGAACAGCTGATATTCTTTTCGAATTGAATCTCGATAATCGATATTTTGAAATAGATACCGGAGAGAGGTCACAATGTTATTTTCCGTATATCGTTGTACCTACTTTTATTATTATTGGATTGAAGCGGCAATTGTTATTGGCAGAGGTGATGCGCCATCAATTGCCGGCCGACAATTACATACGCGCGGTAATGTTATTTTACTGCGCCAAATGCTTTTATTATAATATTATCACGATACAGCGACGATACGTGTGTTAATGTAATTTAAACGCTGGGTAATGAGTTGAAGTTTGCCGGAAGTATGTCCGTATGATATTATATAGTACAATAAGTAAACTAAAAATAGTAATACATTATACACATTAATTATATTATAGCTTATAAGCGTAGAGTCTTGCAAATAAATGAAACCAGTTTCATTTTTAAATCGTATTTATACGTATGCGTGAGAATATAATAACGTAGTTTGAAATCTTATAGGTACAGGCGAGGAGGAAGAGAGGAGAACGACTGGCGCGAACAGCGGAACGCGTACATATTATATAGCCATATAGGTGTGTGCTATAAGTACATCGAAAGTGTGATAAATTCACGACGTCCGTCCTGAGCAAACAAATTTGTCATATTAAAATTTTCGGTGCAGAACGGAAATTATCAATTCGCGCAGACACAATCGAATCGGAAAGATTAATGGGCCTAACCCTCGCGCTGTCTACAAGTTAAAAATATAATATCGTCATTGTTATTATTATTATTATTATATTATAGTTCAGTTCCTATAAATGCGGCGAGGACGTCCAGCACAGCCCGCCGTGGTGGTCGTCGTCGTTTTGGCGTTGAAAAAAACAGTACGAAAATCCGGCAGCGGCAAATTATCCATGCAAAACTAAAACGTGTTATAATATTGTATTATAATAATAATAGCATTCTACTGTCCGCTTGCTGCCACTCGCCTGATAATGCAGTTATTACTGCATCCGACGACCATAATCCCGGTGGCCCGAGACCCGCGGTTTCGAGTCGTCTGACAACTCGAGTATTACCGGCAACTCCCTGTAGGTATATCATATTATTTTAATACGCCTAAACACAGTGTTTCCGTGCGAAAACCTTGGACCGTATAACGACGAAGACACCGCGATTATAACAATATTATTTACGTTTAATAATAAAACGTTGCCACCACCGACGACGATAATACTCTATACTATAATATTATTTTAAAATAATACCTTATCTATATATACATGTATTATTATAGGTACTGTATCATTGTATATTTATACATTACATTATATGTGTAGTATTGGTGCTGCGGAATGGAGGAGTGCGTGTTTCCCGGACCACCTGGACGCGCCGCGGAAAACGCGAATGAATCCGAACGGATTAAGACGGAAAACCGGCGGTGACGAAGTCTCCGTGGGAAACGGTATGTCAGCTGCAGCGGCGGCAGCTCTGTTGCAACCCTCTTCCGACGAGGCGTGTAACTCTCCACCAGCGACGTAGCAGGCGACCATTATCGCGGCTTCTATTTGATAAAACAGTATCAATACAAAGTAATATAATAATATATGGCATGGTCGTTTTCATCGTTTAATATCGTATAATACTTATTACTTTCACTTGATTTGGTTTTTCGAGCATTTACACTGTACTGTTTTGATATATTTTCAACTGAACACAATACACATAATATAGTATACATACGATAAATGTTATGTACAGTCGTGTCCTGAATAACGGATAATATTTCGCAATCGTTTTCTGGTTGTGAGATTCCATTAACTTTATATTTTGTTCTTCGCGTTCATGATGTATTATAATGGTCTGCAACACGCATATAACATAATAAAGTATTTGGGTTGGTGTAAATAAGGTTGGCGATGAATAGTCAACACGATATCGAATTTTTATATTGTATAGGTACAGAAGCGAAACATTTTGAATAGGAAGTTAAAAAAAATAGGTATAGTTTTTCAGTTTTCTCGTTACCATTTACTACCTGGAACGCTCCGAGGAAAATTAAATTACATGCTAAGATTACATATTATTCAACTTATATCCGCAGAAAATAAATTCATTTTATTTAATAATATATAAAAATGCTACGTCAATTTATTATTTGATATTTTATGTTTGTAAAAAACCCCGATTGATTAAGTCTTGAAAGAACACATAGGTAGGTATTAGGTAAGGTATAATACGAACATCATAGTTAACTACAATCTGCCAGATATATATAATATTATCCTATGTAGGTAAGTATAATTAATAAAATGTATATCAATCGAATTAACTACCTACATCCGATTTAGACGTAAAACATAATACCATAAGTGTGCTGTATTATAATTTTATTCGTCGATTGAATATTATTATTTTGTGTTTAAATTTATCACGTCTCTGCCAGTATACTGTTTGCTGCCTTGTATGCAATATAAAATTACTATTATATTAGTAGTTATATTATTTATGTTATAGCAGTAATATAGGACTCTTAAAAAACAATCTTAATTTCTTTTCACATCTTTCTGTTTGTTATTGTATTTCATTCAATGATCACTTATTACTGGGTACGCACATATATCATGTATATAAATATATACAGCTGCAGCAGAAAAACGACGATAAACTATAACCTGCATAACCTATGCATATGCATATAATATTATTCAGAACGATTACCGCAGAGAGACAAAAATCGTGTTACAATGAACTAAACTGCCGGCGATAAAATTACCCATCGGAACATTAATCGAGCGTTAATTGCTGCCGAAACTCTCTTGATTCCGTCTGCAGGTGTAATAACATAATATGCGGGTGTGTCACACGGGTTTTATTCGAGATGAAAGTTCAGTGAAAGTTCACTGTGCGTTATATTGTATCGTCTCCGAGCACGTCTGTGTTTATATTAAATTAATATATTTTTATCGGTTTAATACGTGTTCATCCGCGTACCAACGATAATACACAAGTTCATTATATTATTATATAAAACGTAAAATTGCTTGCGTATTGCGATATATTAAATAGATTGTCGAGGTTCTAACGAGTGAAATCGTCGTCGTCGTCGTTTCTAGTCGACATTAATATATTAATAGCACATTATGTCGGGGTTTTTATCTAGTGATACTTCGCGAAGCTTGTCTTCGATCGGAACGTTATTAAACACCCCGGGGGGACTCCCGCAAAGATCAAGATTTGCACGATATTGTGATTTACCCCCCCCCTCCCCAAACCACTGCTCACCAATAAACAGCCCTACAGTGTTCTTGCAGGACTATAGCCTCGGCGGTGGCCGCTCACAATGAAACATACAAACGACATCCCTGGGGAACGCCATTCGAAACACATTTAAAACAACGATTTCGCCCTTAAATCTCTCAATGTTCGGTCTTCTATAATAGTGTGCGTTGGAAATCTCAACTTGCAGTATACACACCCAAGCATCGCCCATTAGGGTACCTACTACCTATCTGATATATTATATAGTAAATACACGCATTAATAATTCCCTTCAATGTAAAGGTGTAATCGCGTACCGTCTGCTTCCGAAAGGCTATATTATTATTATAATAAACAATTTTATCGCAAAATAATAAACGTCGTTCTACCAGGTATACAGTTGGTCGTTGGCCCGTAGCTTGCTGTGCATGCACAATAATGCGACGTATAACGACTAAATGTTATGTCCTACCGATCTGCACAGCCATCGTGTTGCCTATCATGCTATAATAAAAATATGACGATGTGCGAATAATATGAGACTATAATATAATAATGCGATCGACGGTCAAAGTCCTCCACCGGTCTGCGATTTATCGACTTTTTCGACTTATTGCAATACAGTTAAAATCGGTTAAGCTTAAAATATAATGATGGAAACTGGAGAATATAATATAACGAGCGTGAGTGTGTATACATTTATATATTATATTATAGGTGCGATAAAATATACATTTAGGCGACGCAAGAGTTGGAGTATGATATATCATTATATTTAGATATTTAAGTGCACGCGGTTAAACAAATATAAAATGATGCTCGTCATATTGCGGAAGCATACCGTTTTATTCCTCTTAAAAACGTGCGGCTTGCTGCAGCAGCGTTTATATTATATTGCGTTCGCCAAATCGCTATACAGTACGGGCTATGGCGTGTGGTTTTTTTATCTTGAAAAAATTTCTCGACCCCTCGACCCGGGTTTCGACCGGAATAGGGGAAATGTGACGATATTAAATTATACCCCTCCCTATACACATTGCACACACACATAAACAAACACACTGCAAACCGGGCAACGACTCTGCGCGCCGACCGCAACAATATTACAGTAAAGCACTGGGAGCCTGTCGTAAGCGCACACACAGACATAATATTATATTATTATTATACCTAAGTACATGTTATAAGTATACACATACATGCGAATATTTACGAAGGTGCAGAGTACAACATAACATGTTAAAATAATATAATATTATTATTGTTGTTGTCGTTCAACACCGGACACGGTGCAGTGCCGTTATGGGCAGTGCGTATGCGTGGTGTATTTATATTAGGTATATCGTTGTAAGTCGAATAACCGCGCGACCTACAGCGCAATGCCAGGCCGTCGGTGTCGGACTCGATGCTCATATTATATTATTATGTATGTATGTATGTCGTATATTGTGTACGTGCATTCCATACAGGTAGGTACAATCTATATAATAATATTATACGTACGCACTACGCAGCACCTACAACGGTGCACTGCTGCAGTGTCGGAGCTCAATATCGTCGTTGTCATTTTTTTTTTTTGCTACCGAGAACACACCTAATATAGGTAAGTACCTACATAATATAAAATATATAACATATATATATATATAAAACTGTAGTTTTCATAAGTATGAAAACTACAGTTTGCGATAAAACCGTGCATTGCATATAATTAAATGTAATGCCTATGATAATGATATTATGTCGCGTACCTGTGCCTAATCTATGCGTCCAGAAGTATTAAAATACAATAATATGAAATTATGTAGAATGGGAAATTCGATACAACTCACTTGGGCATTGTGAGTGGCATAAAGCTATCGACTACCTATCACAATATAATAAACCAGCAGCTTGTGCCCGACAACAATGTCCGGACCAAAATTCGCTAACGGAAACAAGATACCTGTAACCATGATTATACATAGGTGCCATTGTAAATCATAACATTTGATTTTTAGGGCCTAATCGGGTGTCATACAATATAGGTACTAAGTACATAACATTATGTAGGCATAAATTATTTTATATAATATAATATGCTCATTTGTCTGATTTAAATATTTCCATGTTTATTACCTGTCTCGACTGTACGGCGGCCAATGCGGTTGGACACAGGTACTTTGATGTATGTGCACCAATACACTTCGCGTACAATGAGGCTCTAACGATTTTTACACATCACTCGATACAAGCGACGTATAGGTACCCGGCGGGTGAACAGATTATTCACGTAGCATAATACGACACGAACGATATTGAGCTATGGCGGGCGATCGACGAGACGGTTCGGACATTTTATAATAATAATAATATTTCCCAGCACGGTTTACACCGCCGGACGCGAGCCGTGAAAAATCACAAACGTGTTGGTTTTGACCATAGGTAATATAAGAATAAATGTTATACTTAGGGCGGGTTTCCACTATACGCGTTCGTTTAAATCCGTTGCTGTGATTGGT
>PVMI01060506.1:0-11514 GCA_008528875.1 Aulacorthum solani | reverse complement strand
AACTTATACCTATACTTAATTTGAAACTCATCGATCACTTGAGATATTATTGTAGTTAATTGTAATTTGTAGGGTTTACATGAGTATTTTTGTTTTAAAAAGCTTTCGATAGTTTTAATACCATCCAATTATAAATTGTACAGTTTAATGAACTGATATATTGAGAAGTAACGCCCGATATTAATATCGTAAACTATTATTTGAAAGGACAATAAAAAATAAAAAATATCGAAAGTTAGTATAGTAAATTTCAAGTTGCCTTAAAAAACTAAACATAAAAACTATAACACCTTTAACTAATTTAAAAATTAAATATCGTAAAAAACGACAAGAGATATCAGATAATGCTGTTTTTGTGTTTAAGTCTGATACTACATCAATTCACTCTAATATCATTAAAGCTAACAACACAAATCGGTTTTACTGGACGAAAATTATCCATGTTGAACGTTTGTAAGAAGGTACATATAACAATGCATGCATATACTTTTAATAACAATAAACATAATATTATATTTACCGGTTACTGTCGAAATTGACATGTTTAAAATTTAAATATATTTTTGATTAATTGGACTATATAATATCTATCCACGTTACACAACATATTATAATAATATTATATTTATATACGTACTTGTAATCGGCTCACCCACGTTTGTCCATTGATTCAAAATCTTCATCAATATTTTGCAAGCTATCTTCGATAAGTTGTGAGTTAGCAGCATTTGTAAGGTGACCTACAAAATACAGATGTGAATGGCTAACACTATGAGTAGCTGGTGTAGCTATACTGAACATTGATCGAACAACATCCAACGATAAAGAACTATTCATTATATATAAAGTGTTATCCGCGAGTCCAACTTCTGTCCACAATACATACACTCTTTTTGGCCCACCCATGTTTTTCAATAACTTTTTGACGCCAGAGCGAGTTGGCAAACTTTATGTACCTAATATTATGGTCGGTCGTTGCAGTTATAATATTGATATTTATCCGTGTTGAATATTTTTTTCCTCCACCGTTTTACTTATATCTTTTAAACAACATATTTTGTCAAAATCTGCTTACGAGCCGACCCGTTATCTGTTCAGCGGGTGCGAATAATTATTAATTTCTACACTCCTCTCCTGCATAATTTATATTTTTTAAACCCTTTTTCCATCCCGGATAATGGCGACGCAGACATTTAGTAGAGAGCCTGTAATTTTTAATGGGACTTTTTTTCTCACTTTTCGGATAAGTCGTACCCCGGATGTCTTTATCGGTATATCAGCCGTCTCTTTAAATTGATAATATTATTATAATGCTAAGGTGGTCTTTATGATTAGTGATTATAATATTTTTACACGCACCTATACGACCTACCTATTATAATACCTACAATTTACATATTATTAAGCCAGGGCAAGTTAACGATAATTTTTAATTAAAGTTAAGTTAAGTCTATAGAAAACATTTTAAAAAGTTTAAAGTTATAATAGTGAAACCAGTTTTTTTAAAACTCAATGAAGACAATAGTTATATGGAAACTTACAATTTATTAACTCAAGTAATTAATTTTTTATATTATTTTTAGTATACATACAACCAGTAATTGGCTTAAAAAAAATAAAAAGTAAATGTTTATCATCAATAATAATATTATTGTATTTATTAATTAATAATTTATAAAGCTTGGATTTGAAAAAAGTAACTCGTTATTTATTAATTAAATTTACATCAAAAGAAATTAGTTAAATTTAAATTAGGATAATTAAAATCAAATTTAAAATAATTAAAATTAAGTTAATACTTTAACTTTTTAACTCATTATTATTATGTCCGGGCTTACGATCATTATGGTTTATGCGACTTGATCGATTTTCGTCCATCATCGTTATTATTGTTATTATTTATATTTCACCACCACGTAATATTGTTATTAACCGAAAGGCCGCGTTATTAATGCCTGGCAACCGGATTTGAGTCCATTTAATATTCGCATAATATCTACTACGTACGGCGATCGGCAATACAATATATTTTGCGTTTGGCATTAGTCCATGCGATGAAATAATATATTATATCGGCGTGAACAACTCATTATATACATACATTGTATACTAATATTATGATATAGGTACACCGTGTTAATAATAATAATAATTACCTATACAGAGTGCGTGGGTCACCCGAACTCCGGAAGTAAATCCCGTGGTGGAGTACACGTACCGTGGTGTAGTATACATACTAAAATAGTATGAGGTGCAAACAAAACGTTTGGAATATCACCTCAACATTTGGGGTGGAAAAAAAGTAATAGGCTGAGGGTTGGAAAATGATTTTTCCCAAATGTCATATCATTACGTTCGAATTTATATATAAACTGTAAACATATGGATAGGTTAGAAATGTTTTGTGTGGGTACGAAATACATATTTTGATATGATAAATGTTTCAATTAAATAACCATAATTGATTATGAACATTGAATTTTTCTTTTTTTAAAATTTCTATACGTTATTTAAAATAATTTAATTAAATTTAACACGAAAACAAAGTTTGCGGTAAAAAAGGTATTTTGGTTTGAAATGATTGTAATTTTATCGTGCGAATTTGCATTCCGTTGAAAACAAAAACAATTAAGACATCCGTTGTGCTGAATGTATGCTTATAAAGTTATAAAATATTCCTAACATGGCGAGTCGATATTATAATAATATATTTATTTGTTCGTGCCATGACAGCCTTGTTTGATGTTTTAGGCAAATCTTGTATTAATAATCGCTATTATGATACAGCACACAACTGACCACATTTCTAGAGGCGAGAGTGGGTTGTAGTGAACTTCTCGTTAGGTCTTGCTCTCAACAACATTACTTTTTTTTCTGTTTTACCTCCATCAATACAATTCATGTAGACATTTTTCTAGAGGCGGCTTTACGGCCATCGAACTTGACAGTACACACTATTCATTTTTTTATACAAAGTCAGTTAGTTCTACATAACATTATATAAATTACATAGTTAATATAAATAATAAGCATATTGTAATATGATGTGAAAATGATTGAATTTATAAAAATATAGAGTATAAAGTTAAATTCAAAATTTAAAATATCATTATGGACATAATGAATAAACTTAAATATAATGAACAATGACAACTGTCTAGGGCTGTTGTGGCTTTGGAGATTATTCAATATGATTTATAACTACTATTTCTAACAGTCATTAAAAATGTTTTTTTATATTTCAACTTTTGTACTCAAAATCATCACATAGAAGCACATTTGGACAGTTTGAATATATTATATTATAACTACAAGAGTTGAGATTTCAATGCACAATATTTTTTTTTTGTTATTGATAATACAATTTCTGTACGGTCATCGTTTTTTTATACATTTTTTCATGTCTGATTGCTATTGAATGGATGTGACAAATTTTTTGCTAAAACGATTTTGCATGTTAAATTACCATCGTTTTGTTTTCACTTAATGTTTCTATTGTAATTATAGGTTTGCAGTACCTTCATGCATTTGTATAGGCCATTTACTAAGCTTTTCTAAGGAATACATTTTCTATTCCTAATCACATGACCTTGGGAGTTGGACAAATCTCAACTGTTAACCTACACCGAAATTAAAAGTTCCTGCTTATCTATACACATCTACTAGAATATTGATAACGATGTACATAAATTAAATACAGTTATTTATATCGTCATCCCGGTTCTGTATGTATACTAAAATATCGTCGTTAAAGTATAATATACGCTTAAAATTTTCAAAAATCATGATTGGAATAAAATATGACGTATAATCATGAAACGGCGTAATCGTGCTTAAAAATGTTGGAGAGTATTTTATGCGTATTATATATTATGTGCATTATCTGCGTGTAAGCTTGCAGCAGAAAAGGTCGTTTAATATTGTCATCTCGTGTCGTCAACATCCTTTACAGTTGTCGTCGGTGTGATAAAGATCGAATGCATTTCGTGTTTGTATTTTAACACAATATTGCCGCGCCTATTCAACCGAACGCAAATACCAGGGTCGTCGTGTTTGTCACAGTTTCGGATTATAATCGATCGTATCGTTTTGAAATATATTTATAGGCTCTATATTTTTGGGTTTGAATATTTAAGATTTTTGTTTTCGTGACCAGTATTTTCCTATGAGGTACACCCATTTTTGTCCACCTACACGACAATAACCGATTTTGTAAACTTAGGTAAGTAATCGAAACCTTTCACCACCGTGCATCATTAAACGTTTCATAAATACAATACAATGTAGCGCAGGTATTATTTTATTTTTATAATAATTATACCTATGGTTCTATAATTTAAAGAAATACATTTTTTTGAAATATTTCATTTTTATGAAAAATAAAAAATGAAATTTTAAATAAAAAGTGTAAAAGCAATTACATTAAACACTTCTATTTAGTATAAATCACACAATAACTATCTATTTTATATTATATGATATATAATTATTATATCTTCTATACATCGCGATCATCAATTTAAAATTGACGATCACTAATCAGGTATGAAATCAGTCTGGAAACCTAGAGATGATTTTGAGAAACTACCAAAAAACACAAAATTAAAATTATATATTTTAAAATATTTCAGGAAGGGTGAAAGTTTCAAGTGAAATATTTCAGACTCATAACCCTAATTATACCTAACACTAATCTGTATAGTATAAAAAATAACTTGTCCTGACTGACTGATACATCAATGTTTAAATGGAACCATCAAAGCTATGCGTATGAAATTTAGTCAATTGTCTGTTTTTATAATGTAAAGATTTGCTAATAAAGGATTTTTTAAAATTAGCAATTTAAAGATTTCCTCGGACAAGGATATTGAGATCCACGATTGTGATTGAAATTTTATTGTTGTATATAAATGGTTGCCATTGTTTACTTAATATTGGAAAGATCAAATACGAGAATGCATCAAATTGTCACGTTTACATGAATCCGATTAAATAAACTGTATCTTAAAACAAAATGTATGTTAGTACTCGAAAACTACTCGTTTGATTTTGATGAAAAACTCAGCTATTGTTTTTGAGATACCAGAAAAGTTAAGGGAGTAAGTAGTTTAAATCACATTAAATTATAATATATCAAGTGCTAAATAATTCATTCCGAGACTTGCGGTTGCCCATCGAGGTCAAATTACTTCACACAAAACCGACGCCGATTTGTCCATGAACTTAGATAGGTACATCAAAACTGAGATGCACTCAAACCAAGACACACTTATATAGCGTATATCTAATACTATATAATATTCGCCACCGAAACAAAAATGCACACTGGCGAAGGCGGGTTTTTCAGCTATACTATAATATACTAATAATCGATAATAGTATAATACTAGATACTATATTGTACAGCTGACTCGGGTATAGTCTATACTGTGTAAAACTAATAAATATGATTCAAACGACAAAATAATATTTTACATTACAGGTCTCTTGGTGAAAAGTCGAGTTGGTCCAAGCTCACTGCTTCCATTTTCGACAATTGCGCATGCGCACACCCATCGTATGTTGGCCACCATAATAGTTGAGGTAGTTTACTGATTGACCGTATTGACGTAGAAAATGGATAAGTGACTGTGAATAGCAAGGCCACGGCATCTGAAATATAAATGTGCATCAATTATAAATTGTAGGGTTTTGAGTCGTATTCATCCTCAGTTACTTACGGTATTTGTTTAAATATTATAACATTTCAACCGAATTCTGAAAAAGACAAATTCGGATGTGTTTTAAAAATATTCTTATCACGCACCGTCATATTTAAATTTAAATAATACAACTTCGCCGTAACGGGTATGATACGCTTTATTACCTCCTAAATCCTTCCTTTCCCTTAGCCATAATAAGCTGTATTTTGAAGCAAATTACTTGACGAAAATAATAGAAAAAATGCGAGGAACGCATCATAAGTTCGATATATAACAACCACCTACTCAATGAAAATATTTATTTTTTTTTAAATTGTAAGTTTTTTATTTTACGTTTTTTGCACACAATAATTAACACACCAATTAAATACCGATTCGTAGGTAGTACTTTTTGATTTACCACAAAATATAACAATATAATATGTGACTTACATTTTGATTACCCCGTATTAACATTATGTGATATGCCTAATTAATTATACTGCAGAGTGATGAACCAAACATACTAACACCCATTTTTTTCTTTAATAATGAATTTATTCTGATTTTTGGAATTTTAAAATACAGATAGTTTGAGACCATAGTATTTTAAAATTCTCGAAATATATTGTAATACTTACAGAATGCCCTGTAGTATTACAAATTTATGTTTTTTTGATCAGAACTCTGCTTTTTTACTGTAAATTGTTTCGTGAATTATTAAAAAAAAATTGATTAATCTGTTGCAAGAATCATACTAGTAGTTTCTCAGTTATTAAAATGTTTACACAGTAAATAGACACTAGACACTATAAAAGTACTTTTCAATTAGCTAAGGTTTCGGTGGCATATTCTTCATAAATTTCTTTCTAATGCTTTTAGGAAATTTTAAAACAAGTTAAAATCATCAATTTTTGAATGTACAACAATTACTGACGTGGTTTTTAAGTTGATTTTCAAATATCTGGGGGCCAGCGTCACACACCTCGAAAAATGTTCAATTTAATACAAATTATGAATGATTTATTATTTTATTATGCATATTGAATAGTTTGCGTACAAAATAGACCGTTCAAATGTAGTCCGTTCAATATAGACACAATAATTTCCACCAACTGCATTAAACTAATTTCACACCAACACGTTGGCCGTGTTTATTAATAATAATATGATAATAATAAATAAAATGACATCTTCTCTAGCAAAATATTCCGGATGCAAAATAGTCCCCCGTTTGGATTTCGGGTAGGTCCGTCAGCCTGGCATCCCTTAAGTGAAATTTTGTAATTTTTTTTTCTAGAAAATGAATAAGCAATTTGTAATGGAAGATTTGGAATTTTTAATCCAAAATTTTACCATTGAGTTGATGATACTGTATTAAGGCTTAGAGGTGCCTGTACATAACAATCAATTCGTTTAATTTAAAGAAATTATAATTGCTTATTATAACTGACCTACCCATGAGTAAGACTGAAGATTCATAGCATGGTATGGTATTGTGAAAAATAGAATATTATCATAATAGGTACCTAAAAGTTAATTTACGCAGAGAGATTTTAAAGAGATATTTAAAATTTATTTTTAACTATTTTTCAAATTATATTTTGAATTAATTTATTATTTTTATTTTGTGTTGTATTTTACCATAGCTTTTATAATATATAACCAACGTTACTTTTGATTTTTGAGCAAGCTTAAATATATAAAAATTAAATGATGTACTATTAATAGCAAGATAAGTATTTTATTTTATTATTTGTCTTACGAGTTATATAATACCAATTAATATCACGATTACACTGGATATTTACTATGTGTTATTGAGAAAAGTTAATTATTTTAATTTTTAATTTTCATTAGGTATTATTTATATTGTTGAAATCGTGATATAAATACTAAAATACCTATTTTTTCTTCTTTTAAACGTGTTCGATTATAGATGAGTAAAAATATTATATTGATGACAAACACAACATTGATAGTGAATAACTTATCAGTTATCAACTTAAGTTTAAAAATTACTAAAATATGTTGATGGTTATAAATTAGGTTTGTTAAAAATATCAAACATTTTTTATAGGAGTTTCAAAATATGTAAAGATATTGGGTTGGCTTATGAGTCTATAATATCTGAGTTAAAATATTAAAATATGGTATATTAAAGGTTAAGTTATATAATTATTATTATATTTTATATGTAAATATGATACATATTTTCTTTGTTTCATATAATAAAACAACTTTTAAAAATGTTCACTTGCAACTTGCAGTTGACGACTATAAATTTTAGATATACATATAATAATTTAATTTTTTCATAGCATTGAAATGTTTCGAATTTTCACGATTTCAACAGTATAAAATATTTTTGGCCAATGATAAATTGTAATTAAAAAGATTTTTTCAGAAATATAAAATAAATGTAATATTGAATCTAGTATTTATTATCTTTGAACTATTTTCATAAATTATAAACTATGTTCCTTGATAAATATCAATCATTAAAATGTTCAAATCATTGTTATACCTTCTATAATATATTATCTTCTAAACCTATCCTAGCATGGACCTATAATAAATTACGGAATAGCTGCCCTGGATACACAAAGTAAAATAACTCAAAAACTGCTCGTTTGAATTCCAAAATATGAATATCAAAATATGGTCTTTATAGATATTTAAAAATAACAAAATCAGATTTCTGAATAACTGCTTTACATCGAAGAAGAAAAAACGGAGTATGAGCTTCACCCTGTGTAATATAATATAGTGGTTTGACCGTATTATACAGTTAAGCGTATAATAATTACGACACCTCGAGGAAAAAACTCGGGAAAAAATTAACTCACGCGGACGCACAAATTTCTGGCTCAAACCTTCAGCGGGCGGGAGACCGCAGCGATTTCGCGCCGCCCGTGACTTTCGCTCCACCGCGGACGACTCATCAATCATAAACGCCTTCCATCGAAACAACTTTGCCACCGCGTGTGTATTACTCTTCCTCGCCCTACCATGTATTCGATATGTATATACATAAATAAATGTTTGGGGAATACGATACATATATATATAAAATAAACTCGTAATGATGTATGATCAATTAACTTCAGAGTAGCGAGAGCGGGTAAACCGGCATCACTTGCCATGGTGGTGCACAATCGAGCTGAGGAGTTGTTGACGTTATTATTATTACTATTACTATGGTCGTCCTAATGATTAATATTTAATATCACTATAACTGTACGGACTTATAGATGGAAACGATATACATCGATATTTTAGTATCGATTATGATACTTCCAAATCGATAATAAAAATAATTGAAAATTAATATTTGTAATTTTATATTGTTATACTGACATTTTGAATTTACCTACTTGTATTTTGTAATAAAACTATTTTTTCTTTCAATGATTTCAATAATTGTTTAATATAATATTTATCTGTAATTATATAATATCTACGATCACTATGGTCTTTAGTACGGGAACAATTAAGAATATAGGTTCAATCAATCAGAAACGTTCGCATTTGTTAGGTTTAGATTAGGTTATATTCATATTAGCTCTCCCATAGAGAGATAAATTACAATCTACCGTCCTAAATCAAGTTTCCATTCAACCCATGAACCCTGCAATATAATTTAAAATTAAAAAAAATAAGACAAACCTCATCAATGTAATACACTGTGTGTTTGATTTGGCACCGAGTACTTAGATCTACAACACATTCTAATGTTTACTAATGTTTAGTATAATTTGTTTATTCTTATGTTTAGAGCCCAAATCAGGAAAGTATTCAGTTTGCCTTAGTATTGAAATCCTTTTTATACTTACTTTACCAAATACACATAATCGTCACATGGAAGAAGATTTTTAACAACGCTAAAAAGCAGCATAAATTACATTAATTGAAAAAAAAATGTTAAATATCAATATTTAGGTTTTTTATATTTTTTTGTATATATTAATTACATTCAAACTAACATCTTTTTTCATATGCATAGATTACTGTTCTATAAAAGGTATTTTTAAGATACATCTGGGACCCCAAATAATATTTATGTTGAATTCGGCGCCTATTGGTCAAAAACTGTAGATTTTCATATATCTAAGTCATTAATCGAGATATAACTCGAATAATATCCATATTAGCTGACTCTCTATTATAATCTATCTATCAATCATTCCCGTTTTGCTTCAGTTAAATTATTATTCTAAATTAATTTTGGCGAAATTGGTTGAATAATTTTCTAGCATAAACTTCAGACTATACACTATTTAACTCTAATGTAATATAATAGATAGTATTCAATTTTATATTTATATAGAATAGTTCTATTGGCCTAAATGACACAACATAATACATTAATACTCACAATAAGGACAATTATATCTAAGCATAATTACTATTTTACTATCTGTAATTAACAGTAACCATATAATATATTATATAAACAAATAAGTATTCAATTTTTGTTAAATGAAACAAAATGCGCTAATGAGCCATCCTATAGCGAACCTTATAGGTTAAATACAAACCCTCTCCACGTTACAAGTAATCTATATTGATCAAAATTTTATTTGAAACGGAACAGTTGTTTTTGGGTGTTAAGTGGATAAAGAAAGTAAAAGAGAAAGATAAATTTGTATATAATATTTAGATTACGTTCCAAATAAGTCGCTCATCATCGGGTTGAGGTATTTTTTACATTTATTATGCTTATATTGATTGTTTTGTTGGAAATACAATAAACATTGTTACCAAATATTTAAATTAGTCAAAACTGTGTCACTATCCAATTATTTTTTATGTTGTATAAATAAACAGTAATGTATATACATTTTTTTAATGAACATTATAAGTACATGTATGTACAAAATAAAGTTAACAATATCATCATTCATGCTCATTTACCAACAAAAAGGTTGAATGGGCTTCAAAAAATCTTGGCTGAGGACACAGCATCATCCAAATAACCCCCTACCCCACACCAGTTAGATATACGTCAATCAAATAGGATCTAAAAGCGATCACACTTGGGATTTTATAGTTTTGACAATTTCACAGAGTTATTATAAATTATAATAAAAGGAAATGATAATATTTATATAGCATACATACATGGTTAGGTTAGGTTAGGTTAGTTTCATCAGATTGGCTCAATTCACAGCAGTCGATCATATTACATTTTCATAGATCTTCTGGGCATAATTATACACCTTACGTTGTATTATTATTTTGTTACAGTGAATTTTAGTCTTCCTAATCAGTTAATTGTATTTCACTCAACCAAATTAAAACTAATTGACCTTATTTGTTTTCTACAAACCATCAGATTTGAAGAATTTGTAATACTTTTTTTTATTTGAGATAATAGTAATATTATTGTAATCCGCCGTATCATAACTATATCTACCTCGAACCATAAATATTATTAAGATATTGTATTTTTCAGAATTTTATCTTGTGGTTTTAAGCTGCTTTGCTTTTAACAATATGATTAAAACCGACGGTTAGACTTAATTCGTCCTTTGTGATTAACATCTTCTACTTCCATAAATACACTACTATATAACAACAACTGCAGCGATGGGGCTTCCGCGAGTGCTTAAATAACAGTTTCACAATAACTCTTATTTGTTCATCGTGTTTATCCGAACGTTCTAAAATAGCTTCTTCTGTCCGTAGCAGTAATAATAGTAATAATAGTTTCATCATTTCCACCGTAAAATTATGTCTTCTTATTCGTTATACGTGCTCGTTTGTCGTGTATCTTATGCCGGGGACACGTCTAAAACAGCAATTAAAAAAAATTAAAATCTATTTAAAA
>PVMI01060470.1:0-11565 GCA_008528875.1 Aulacorthum solani | reverse complement strand
ATATAGGTACCTAGTTGTATATACTGTAGACTGAAGGAACCTACATAATAGTATATTATTATAACAATATGTCCCTCTAGCGAATCGATGTGTGATGTCAAGTACCCGAGTGTATACAGAGTGTAACAGGAAGTCCTGACTAATGAAATTATTTCAGTTCTAATCAATTTTCTTTAATTTTTTATAATATGTTTAATGTTTATTGTAAATCTATATTGACTTGCATAAGACGTATTATAATGGATTATTATTTTTAAATAAGTACCAACTAAAAAATTAAAAAATTCAAGTAACAATTTTTTTTATACGTAACCAATTTGTAAATTCAGGTTTTTAAGAAAAATGTTGAATTTAAGTCTTACGAGTTCATTTTTTTTCAAAATATCAATATTCTTGTTAAATAAAGTTGATCCAGTCGTCATACAAATTTTAAATTCAAACACTTTTTTGAATATTTTACGTTCATTTCTAAATAGGTACTGATTAAAATTTAAATATTAAAAAGTTATAACTTCATAAGTTTTTTTACTCCATAAAAAATTGATGTTCTAAACAATCATGAAAAAATAAACTACATACGATTTGAATGAATGTGTGTTGGCTTCTTATTACATCCTGTATACACTAGCTGCTGCAGAGAGTGCTTGTATAACGTACAAAGGAAAAACGGAAGGGATTAAATCGCTGCAATATGTCCTCGCATTATTATATATACAGTCCGCCGCCACACAATACCTCTCGATATTATATTTATGTATATTATGTACTTTAAAGATCCGTTGCGAGTGTGAGTTTTCTGAAAACAAAACACCAAAGGCCGCCGCGGTATCGTAATATACGGTAGGACGCGCTTGTATACTGCACCGCTGCAGAGGGCGAAAGGGGTGGGAACGCGAATGCAATTATCGACGGCAATCGTTTACAATTATTATTATAGAAACCGAGTTTCCGGCTCATTGTTTGGCACCGAGGGGGCGGAACGAGAGTCGACGGCGACGTATTTTCCGTACATATTATTATACATAATTACGCGCACAATATTATACTTTAACCCCTTGTCGTCATTAATTATCGGATCAACGCCGCCGCCGCCGCCGTCTCGCCAATTGTGTTTCGACGATTTCTCGGAGCAGTGCGCGATAAATACGTAGGTATAAAGGAATCGACAAAACACCTTTGAGAGGTGCTCGAATATATAGTCACTAAAGCATTACTTTTAATGCAAAAGTTTGCTATACAGTCCCGTCGTTACAGCTGTTGTAGTAAGTTGTTCAAATGTAGAGTTCTACATAATAATAATGACGAGTTACTTTAAGTTCAAAAAATCGTGTGAGTATGAATAGGTTCGCGACGTTTAAAAGTTGAATCCTAGCAGTATCCTACAAAACCATAGTTGACAATTGTTTACATAATTAATTTTTATATACAAAAGGTAATATAATATATTAAATATAATAAATATAATAATCGACAAATATCATCATACGACGAGTATTATAATTCCCATCAATTTGAAAAGTCATTTGGCGCGTAGTACCACCACCATAATCCAATATTTCAAGTCTAATGATAAACTACGAAAGCTTAAAACTCTGAGCAGAGCCATGAATGACGTTTTACAATTATGTATTTTTTTGGAAATTACTGTTTTCTCTGTGAATGAAGATGACATATTAAACTTTTAGTATAAAGTCTACAAAAAATGCTCCAATCGCATACCTGACCTGACCAATATATAAGACAAAACGATTTTGATTGTTTTTTGTAAGACATTATAGAAAATATTATATTCCTTACTTTCTTAGACAGTTTAAACAAATATTAGGTCTTTTTGAACTATAAATTATGGACTTTTAAAATTTTAGATTTTTTTAGATTTTTCGACTTGTATGATAAAATGTTTGTCTGTGAGTAAAATAACTTGAAAATGTAATACAATAAGTTTTATCAAGTTTTTCTTATAACAATTAAAAAGAGGTTTAGGATAATAATACCAAATTAATATTTTTTTCAGTATTTTAATTTTAAATGTTGATGAAATTTATCAACATTCCTAGTTGTTTTATAGACACACTAATGATATTAGGATGATATACATTTTCTGATAAGCATAGTTTTTTATCATTTTCAATGATTTATCATTAAATTCAAATTTAAAAAAATCCATTACAATAATGTATATGTAGGTAGGTACTACAGAGCGACTTGTGGTTTTATTTTTATTTTTCTACAAATTCTAAAGATATTAGCAATCAAATCGACGGTAAAATGTCGGTAGGTACTTTTATATAGGTACCAATTTCGGTGTCAAAATAAAAAAATTAATAGTGTTATAATTATACGGAAATCATTCGAGATGTGTTGCAATTCAACTGTTTATGTTGCAATAGTCAACTTATATTTGATACTCCTGCCACTTTATACATAGAAATGTATCAATCAAACATAATCACGGTTTTAATGCAATTTATACTTCGAATAATATGATGTAATTTATTCGTTCCGTGAAAGACGAATAGAAAGAACACGTAACATTATAATTGATTGAAAAATATGAAAAAAGCTTTCTCTTCGATATCATAATTATATATCTAGCTTATATATTAATATTATGTTGTCTTAAATAATTGTTGATGGCATATTGTGGACGTTTAATTGATGAAACGATTTTCCGTAGGTATATAACATAATATTGGTAACTAATTATTTTATTCGGTCGAATACAATAATACTAATACATATATATATATATATACATAACACTATTACAGCAAATATTATGGTTATAGATTAACTGTATATAGAGACATTGAAAATATTATTTAATAATGAATAAATTATGATAATTTCTACTTTCATAATTGATATCTTAATAATAATTAAAACCAACATATGTCTCCATAAAAACCTAAAAAAAGAAAAACCATAAATTAGTTTTAAAATAATGTTATTCAACCAATAAAAATATAAACATAATAATATAACGCTGGACATTTAAAGACATTATACACCTATAAAACGTCTTCGTGCGTGGTTCTTAAGACAGAGGGAGAAATTTATTACACTTAAAAAACAATATGACTAGCCCTGTAATAATATTATTATAATAGTGGTGAGTGGGGACTGTGGACACTTATTTGAAATAACCATGCATTATGGATCCCCAAGGTGGACTTATAAAATAGGTTTAGGCAAATATTCGTACTTTGGGACGAGTATATAGTTGTAATAATAAAGTTGTAATTTATTAGATACTAATTATATTCATAGTCACCGAGGGGTTTATACCCCGTCCATATCTAACAAATATATTAATGTTTAACAACATTTCAAATAGGAGTAAAACCTTAAAAATATACTTATAGTTGTCACCCCCCTTGATGATATTTCTAGCTACTCCCTTGATCGTTGGTCGTTACAGTGTTGCACGTCGCGTAGAAATCAATAAAATCGATTTTACAAATAATTCGCTTTCATAGGAGATCGAAATCAAATACGACTGAATTCACCCTCGCGTGAGGCGTGACTGCTAACTTGAGCTGTACTGTGAACATGCTAATATCAGTGTGCAATAAAAATTACAATAATATAGGATAGGAGTATGCACGAGTGCATGGAATGTCTTAAAAATAAAATGTATAATATCATGAGCACACAGAGATTGTTGTGCTGCACGACCACAGGTCATAATAATTTGTATTTTAGCTGCTATTTTGAATAAAAATGATACCAATAAAAAAAACAAAAAATTTTTGTTCCTTAATGCTAAAAAATAACAATTTTTAACTCTCCAAGACCGTTCGTGAAAAATCTCGCATTTGTATCCATTAAAACCTTTAGCGCTCGAGTCTAAAACGCTCTCACCAACGTCGTGACAGACCAGCGAATACGATAATATAGTAATAATAATAATAATTATTGAAACAATAATATTTGATAATAAGTAGCCGCGTTCAACGTGAGGGTATTTTTCGAAAACGTTAAAAACACCTAAGTTCCGACAATATACATTATTGTGTGTACACATATTTTGCAGGATGACATTTTTCTCTGGAAATGTCAAAATATTTTATTGTGCTCCAATTCGTGGGCGTGTGCACAAATTGATTTTATATAATATGTTATTTACTCTGTAGGTTGACTCATCGTAGGACGAAGTCATGATTGCAATTTAATGGATCTCGGACCACATGACTTAACAATTTATATTAGGCACGGCTGCAGTTGTCAAACACGTGTAGGTATCTGGTATACTTATATATCTTGTATTATACGCATATTTTACTGAACCTTTTGTATGGTTGTTCATAACTTTTAGGTTTATCAAGCGAGGAATGCAGCCTGTTTGCAGTGATCGACAATTTTTTTTCGCAAGTCTTTCAAATTTTTGTGGCTATTACGCATATACCGCACCGTGCACCTATAACCAGGTTTACAACATAATATCTTAACGCTTATACCTAATACGACTATACAGTGCACCGTGCACAACGTTTCCTATACGATTCGTGGAATTTTTGTACAGTGCACACTAAAAACTTACATTTTTTCTTTAAATATATTCTTTACTTTAATTCACTTAATACACTTAATGTCCTATGTAGGTACTTACTGTATAGAAAAAAAAACCAATAACACAGCCAATACAGAGCTCATTTATCATTCAAATGTAATATATTTGCTGACTTTGATGGCTTGATTCATGAAAAATATTTACCGAAGCTCTTGTTTTTCAATAATTTATCAAAATGTGCTATTAAATCAAACATTTAAATCAAGAAATGTCAATCTCAAAAACCGAGTATTTGATCACAAGCATTGTGAAATGTATTATGAACTTGTACTTACTAAGTATAAAATAAAGTAAGAAGTAGAAAAAATATGCAAATGCATGACAGTCCTTGCTCTACTATTGAGTAATTATTATGGTACCTACTTATATACTATCGCCATCAACATACCAATAATAGCCATCTGAAATTTTGTTTCGCGAGACGAAAAATAAACTTTGGATGTGACCTTTTTCTATACCTACACAAATACGAGTACGTACCTACATCGCCCCACAGCGCTAAAATTCTGTAGTATAAATGCACTAAAAAAAATTAATAATAATGATAGTGATATTTCCCTTTGCCATCACCGTCACCACACCGCTCTCGTTTTATACAAAACGTTTAATTTTCATTGCTCGTAAAAAAAGTATCGGTTAAGGATGTATTCGAGTAAAATATATTATACGCATTTGGACAACCGTTGAAACGTTTTACAGCGCCATATTATTATTATCTAATATATATATAGGCATACGAGCCGACACGCGTTGTCCCTTCAATGTAAACGTTTTATTATTTATTTAATTTTTTATACTTTATTTCGCAGAGTAATTTTATTTTTACTATTTACGTTTAGTTTTTTTTTTTTCGTAGAGAAGTAAACGTTTTATTAGTTTAAACAGTCATCATTTTGTCCCTTATTGACTATAATATTATTATACTATATGCCATACATAGCTGGTGCAATTTATATTGAAGTACTATAATAAGCATCAACTGCATATTGCAATATTTTTATATTGACATTAAACATTGAAAAATAAAAGGCACAAAAAAATATTAAGATTATATGATTACAAATATATTATATTAAATATATATATATATATTAAATAATAGGTGCATTTTATATTGGGTTTTACGTAGATATGTATAGTTGGAAAATTTATGAGAAAAACAAATTCCGAAAAAGGCTAAAATATCACTTAAACACTTTTGTTTAAAAATAAATAACTTCGTCTAGTGAACGTACCTACCTATAGGGGAAAAAATAAAATAATGGCGCACACAATAAAAAACGTTAATACGAACGTAATAATTTTAACTTGTACTTTGAAGTGCAATACACATTATAATATAACCATTAAAAAATATAACCATAAAACAACGTGGAATAAAATTCCATATACTATAACATTGTACCTATACGTTACGTATAGTGTATATTATAACATATACGAGTGCCTATAATATATCAAAGACGTTCTGCACGATTAACAAGCGTTATTCTCTCGGTCCTGCAGTTTAATGTGTACAAAAACTTAGGTATTATTATTTTTTAAATATAAATAAAAAATGATGTGTATTAATAATAATAATAATAATAATATCACGAGGGTAATACGACATGTTACTGCAATATGTGCATACTATAGTATGTAAGTACACTCACACGTATAGTACCAGTGTGTACGTAACCTAACCTAACCGTACAGGTAACCTGTATGTGTACATATAAATACAGAGAGAGGGATATATTATTATATTATGTGCGCCCATTCGGTTCGGCTTGTGTACATAAAAGATCGTAAAAACAACAATATTTTTTTAACGCGATAAAATATAAATATTATGTCATAAAAATCGACGAGAAAGACGAAATATTCTGCACATATATTATAATAATAATATATGCGGATAGTGGATAACCATATATTTCTGCAACAACGACGATAATACGCTATAATACAGCTTATTATTATTACTATTATTATTATACGATCGTTGCATTTTTATCTGAGGAGACTCTCGTCCGAGAAGACAAGCCACCGACACTCGTCCGTTTATGTTTATTGAAATATGTTATATTGCAGCAGGTGCGTACCTATCTATAATAATACTTGCATAGTATACAAATAGTGACTGGTATAATAGTAATAATAATAATAATAATAATAATAAACTCGAGAAAGCGCGCGACGGACGAGCGCACAACGTGCGAGTTGAGATTATTATCGGATAGTATATAATATGATAATACATACATGTACATAGGATATATATATATATATTATATACGAGAGGTATAGTTGGTGTACATAATATACAATATATATACATATAATAATAATAATATGAAGTATAGAATTTTACATCGGACGGAGGTTCGATGTTTACCCACATGTACGATGTAGGTATACGCGTTGTTGTTGTTATTATTATTATTATTATTATTACTACTTTACTACCTAGGCACGACTTCTCGGACGTCGATCGACGGAATACGGTTTGTTCGTATTTTTTCGACTTATTATACGCATACAGCGGATGGGTACGTACACTGCTGCAGTATATAATATGTTTAGATATATATTTTATTGCAAACGAGCGTATTGTCTTAAGTAGTAATTTACTCGAAGTACGTCTCTCAAATCTATACAATATTATAACAATTATGAACGTAAAAAATTTATATCGGCACGATGACACTATTGCGCAAATATCAAAACGGTCCTCGTGCCGAGAGACCTCATCGGGACGCTTGGAAGACGATTTATCTCTCTCTCTCTCTCTCTGTATATTGAAGTGCGGTCGGGGTGGCCGTTTTATTTATTAGCTAATCTGTACGCCGTTGTCGTCAGTGAGTTTTCATCATTTGATCCGCGGACTGTGTATAATATAATGTAATAATATGAGGAAGAGAGTAAAAAAACACCACCCCCCTTTATATATTAATACACGCACACGTCGCCATAAACGATCGCTGCACGCTTTACGACGTCGCAGTTTTAAATTTCATATTTAAATGTAATTATTTCCGATGTTCCGTGACATAATGTCTCCGCGGAAACTCGAATTTTTGAGAGGTTAATTTTAATATTATATGTGTACTCTGCTCGTGGACGATGTCTACAGACCGAATAAATTACTATTTAAAATTTAAAACGAGTGCACGCGAATGACGCGGCGTACCAATAAAAACCCCCGAAGAACACTGCTGCAGAAATCCTTTCACGACAATTTGCTTGGTTAAAGTTTTGATGTGTTTCGCATCAAAAAGATTTTCTATTCGTTTTTTTCTTTTTCGTAAACCTTCAAAAGAGACAGCTGGCTGCCAAAGTTGTAGAGTTCTTCGGACAAACTTTAAGAATTGTTTTAAGTAATATATTTTTGTTTTTAATCGTGTTTACGTACCTACCCCAAGTCGGTGACGTTCGATTATTTAACACATCTGCAGTGAGTTTTCCATCTGCATTTGTGCTGTGTGTGACGAGCGCATTACAACGTACATAAGTGGAGACGGATCGAAATATGAAAATATAACTGTCGTTTTTATTATTGTTGTCGTCGCGCTATATGTTTTGAAGGCAATGCAGGCCCTTGACGATTTGGTGAAATTTTTCTTAAACCAACCCCAGCAGTTTTGTGGCACAGTCGGTGACAGAGGTGGTTATGCATGTGCAGGTCATTTTGTTCTTAGAAATAAGTTTTGAGTCTTCAGATTGCAGGGTCCCCTAGTGTTGGTCCCCGCAGACATCACAGTAATTTATCAGACCCATTCTTCTAGACCAAGTTCGAGAGTATTTACCCAATTAGTGGGTACTTAATCACTTCTCGTAAGACTTCTGGATTGTGGATTATCTCCGTTGTCTTCACATGGTCGTTCGGTAGGCTGCAATATTTTTTTCTGTAGATATCAAATGAATAACTAATAAGAACGTAATAATAATTAATATTATAACAATTCACTTTTACAGGTTGTTCGTCTGCATGGAGTGCAGATTTTCAATAAAAATTTTAGCCAAAACGTCCGTGTAAAAATACAATGTGCTTGCTGATCTTTATATTACATCGAAGAAACCCATTTTCGCAGCTTTCTCAAAATATATTATGATGCCCCAAACGATATTTGTCTCGAACATATTAACATCATCGCATATCATCGCCGAATGTGCAGACGATGGCATGGCGGTGAGAAACACATTTCGACGTCACGCGAACGTATTTAGCTCGAAATCGTTCAATCCATCTGCTCAGACAACTGCAGCAGTTCGGAGATTTCAAACACTCCGCACGCCGTGTACCTTCATTATATATTTTATAATATTATATATAGTTATTATGGACGTGTGACGTGCGTGTAAAACATCGACCGCGGTTTTAATGTCTTGATTTAAAAAAAAAAAAATCATAATGTATATAAAGACATACCCGTATGGAATTTTTTTCCCGTTCTTCTACCGTTGTGTGCGTATACGTCTTAGGTATATAGGTACATATGTATATAATAATAATGATGATAATATTATATTATAATATAAACCAGTTTAGACTTTGAGTAGTAGTCGCGTGGTGCGGGTACCCGGCAGTCGTCGTTGTAGTAGTAGTAGTCGCAGTGAGCAGCAGCATCATAATAATATAATATAATAAACGCTTCGCAGTCGTACCGAGGCGGCGGCGGTGGTGCCGAAGTGAAAAGTAGAGAAAAAAAATCCAAAATCTCGCGGGCCGGCACAAATTGCGTTTCCCACGGATTTATATAAAGCCGAAGCGAGTTTGACGTGCAAAACTTGGAGCCGCCGAAAGACTGTCGGCGAGCTGGTCGGGTATTCTTTTTCACTTTCGCCGACGAACGCAAGACATAATGTAAATAATAATAGGTACACAATGTAGCTGCAGTATACTGTTATTGGAAGTTCAGAGGATTCAGGTTTTTATGGTTCCGGTTCCACCGGTACCTACTTCATTATTTCATTTTGGCGTTTTGTTTCCGTTCCTGCAGATCTTTCGTTCAGTTTTTAGAAAATTTAATTTAAGGGTTCTGGCTCGGAATTTCACTGCAGCTCTAAACAAAAGTAATGATAGTCAATCAAAGCACTTGAGCTGCACTCTGATAACCAATAAATTTAGAGCGTGCGAGAGTAGGCATAAACACAAAATATTAATATAAAATCATTGTATAAAAACAAATTTGTAATTATTTAAAAACATGGGTTTCGATTTTGGGTTTTGGGATCCAGACCCTATTCAGTACAATTATATTATTGTCATCATTAGAAAATACTTTTTTGACGAAAACGTAAAGAACAATAGGTATACTATTGCAGTGCTTTCATGAGCTCAACAGTGTTTTTCTAATGAAAACATCTAGTCCGATGTTTTTTTACAACCTTCACGTAGTTATACTCGTGTATGTAAGTATAATATGTACATACTGCACTCCGTACAGTCGATGATCGCAGTCTTTATTCATTTTAAACGTTGCCGCGTTCGTTTGATACCGTATAATTTTTATTATTTTGACGGCGGCGGCGCGGCGAAGAATATAATATTATACATTATATACAGCGTGTATATTATATTATATTATTCTCTGACGCGCGGAAACCGGTCCCATTACGATACATATATAATATAATAATTGTAAACTGTTATTTTTTACCTCCTGCTCCCGCAGCTTCGGATCTTTCTTTCTTTTTATCCGCGATTCCTTCTCCGCACTGTCCATATAGGTATCATAATATCTCCGTTTCACTCGTCTCACCTCCGCGGAGAGCTGAAGCGCACACATATACGCTATATGATACCGCAACTCCTGTCAGGACCCACGACTTTTACATATAATATTAAATATTATCTTGTACCGCATTTTGTATACCGTGGTTGCATCCGTCACACGAGGCATCGCACCGAAAAGCATAGTAGAATATTATGTGCAGTATAACATTTATTATATACCTACAGCTCGTCATCGTCCAAGATTCGACTCGGGTCTCTCTCACACACACACACACACACACACACACATACGATATATTCCCATCGTCGGTCGTGAAATTTAAAACCCTCCCGCTGTGCCCGTCTCTTGATCCGAGCCCGCAAATTTGTCACGACCGTCGAGATAAATCCCCGAGATTGTTTTTTAATCCTTGTCGCGCGTGTGTCGACATTGTTCGTATATTATTTAGTCGGGAGATTTAAAAATCCGCGATACCCGCGGGCGGTCGTTCATCCGTTTTCCAAATACACCGAAATATATGTTATATAGGTATACCTATTATGACGTGTTCGAGTAGATATTTTTTATGTGTATAAGAAGTTTAAATATTATACTTACGGATTTCGAAACACACAGCGATTTTCTTGACGGCGGGAATCTGCTCACGCGTTATTGGACTTTATATTATGTATGCATAGTGAAGACAAGTCTTCTTAAAATCGAATATACTTTTACAGCAGTGCAGTGGTTGCTGGCGGTCCGGTATTGCATACGAATTATTCAGACAAAATAGAACGAAATGAATTAAATAGAGGCCGATGGTATTATTACAGGTACTATTAGTTTATTATTTACTAATATTACCATATTATAGCTAAATATTATGATGCAGTGATTTATATAACCGAAAAATAAATATAGTGTGAAACCGGATTGACTTCATTATGCAGAATTTGTCAATAAAATATAAATGCATATAATTTTCCAATGGTTTTTATTTGGTTATAGACATTTTTCAATCGATTCTAGTCAGTAGGTTCTACTCGTATATTAATTGTCTAGTCTGCAGCACATACTGTATCTATGCTTAGTTATTGCTTTCAAAACTGTCCGACTGTTCTCTCGCATAATTTATAAATTGTGCAGTACTCGTATACAAATTTTAGGGTTCATCTGTCCGTAGGTATACCTAGTGACTACCTATAGTTTCTGTCCCAGTGGATTACGATCCACAGGTTGATTTCATTTAATGAAGATGAGGTTCAGCATTGTATGCTCATTGACGACTCG
>PVMI01060453.1:0-14041 GCA_008528875.1 Aulacorthum solani | reverse complement strand
CTGTAAAATATAATATGTATAATAATCTATGTAATATAACGTGGTAGACAGTGGTCGTGTGGGTCATTGTTGACAAGCATGAAAGCAGAAAGAATAATATCGAACGGTTTGCGGCATACACCTACTTGTTCGGTCGACAGTCTAGCGTTTTCGTCGGTTTGTGTCACCGTAACTTATTCGGACTTAAGCCGCGCCCAACGTAAATAATAATAATTTAGCCCTCCGATCGTCACAGAATTTTGTTGCCTATATACATATTAAAACCTAATACAAATAAATACTATATAGTATAATATAGTACACGTACGTAAATCGCGGGTACCTACGTTATATTTGGTCGAACCTAGGTTAGGTTAGGTATTTCTTCGTTCGCTATTTGAATGCAAAAGATACTTTTTTCTTATTGTTTCGCCTACTGTCAAACTGTATAGTATTGTAAGCAACAGAAATTATAATATATCATATTGTACACTCGTAATATGATTGATATTAAGACGCACACTCTATAGAAATGTTCAACGTTCGTTATTTGTATAAGTTATATAATATTAATGATGCTACCTAGTATTTATAATTGCAGACGTTGTAGATCTATATGAAATAAGCCTAATAATATAATTACATCCATGACATATAATTCAATATAAACGACATTGCGTAATATTCTTATAATATATATTTATTATATTATGGATAATAATAGTATTATATAAAAGATTTAGATAGAAGTTATTTTATCCACGTTTACCTTTTTTATTAGGTACCCACTTCTACACTCAATTAATTTTCTATTCGATATGAACTTATATAGTCAATTATACCTGAATATTTAAAATGTAAATAATATTTCAAAGCAACTGTATAAAAACATAAGCAGATCGCTTTTTTAATTAGATAAGTATTGCCATTTTTTTCTAAAATAAATGTTCTATAGACCTAATTACTTGTTATTTAAAAATGCTGTATCAACAAAGAATTAGTAGGTTGGATTTAAGTGAACATTTTTAATTCATTAAATTTTCACCCATTAAGACCTGATCTTAGTAACATAAAAACTTCGAAAACAAACTATTTTAATCAAGTTTTTCTGTTTTCAAAATAATATTAAGTGATTAAGTGGTAAATATATTTAGAACATCACTCAGAACAAATATAAATGAATTGTGTTGGAATTAGATAAAAGTCATTTATTTCGTTGGACTTGTCAGATCTTAATATGCATATAACAATAAAATATAACTATAATAACACAATGTTATCTGTTATCAAAAGACCGGTATTCTTTTATCCATGTCCTAGAGCAATACATAAAGGTAATAGGTACACTAGCTAATTAATTATTAGTTTGAATATTTGATCTAAGAAAATAATAGCATGATCTAAAATACTCTTAATGACATTATATGCAATTTTTTAAAGACATTTTTATTGCGGAAGTAAATAATCAATATTGATTAAAATAGTTTTGCATATTATAGATTATAGTTAAGCTGCAGTTAGGTTCAAACGTTTATTATAAAATATTAATCACAACCTACAGTTATCTATTGATTAAAATCATTCTTTAAACGTTAAACATAATTCTACACTAATATATTCCTACAGAATCTAAAATGACATATAATTTTATGTTTTAATGATTATTAAAGCAGGTATGTAAGTATCGTTTAGCTATTAATCAAATTTTTTGGACGTCTATTTGCATACGTTTATTGGATAAGCAATTTGCGATCAGATAATTTGGCCTATCAATAGCGAGACGTGAATCGTCAGGAAGATAAAAAAAATGCTTTAGATTATGGTTAAATTTAGAAAGTGAACCTAGATACCATTTATTCCGTCAATCAATTAATTGATATGAATATAAGTATATAACCAGTTGAATTAACATGGACTTGATATACAACTATAGTTAATGTGCATCATCCTTGCACCATGAGTAATCTGTAATGAGTAGTGAGCAGAACGAAAACGGGGCCATCCTATGAGTAGAACGAGTTTAAAAAAAAACCACTGTTGTTTTTTCAACCATATATCGTACGTGTTAAAAAATCACACGAGCATATTTTCTACGTCAAATAAAGGATATACACGGACGTCCGTTGTTCATGTAAAATTATAATAACTCTTGTCACGTTTCATTGATTGGACACGAAGTAAAAATCAAAATGTGAAGAAAAAATGTATCCATTTTATATCCAAGTATTATATAGACATCCATCTTGTCTCAATAAAATTATGGGGGAAAAAAATTAGTAAGTCGTCCACGCTTGTTTAGTTGTTTGTTTCATGTTCGTGTATGATAATACTATTGCTCCAAGTAAAATATATAATACTTCATGAAATGTAGTATTTATTTATCCAAGTTACTTGTTCATAATGATTCATCAGACATTTAGATATGATCGTCATTATAACTATTGGTTTTCCAAAAATAATCGTGAACGTTGAAATAATTATAAATTATAATATGTTTTATTGCGAATGTTGCTACAATATAAATATAGGTAGGTACTGCAGGTATATGCAGTACACTCTATATACGATATCATTGTCATTATTGTGATACATCCGAGTCTTGCCATTTTAATTGGATCCTATTGTTTTTGTTATTAGATTTTTTTTGTCTATTAATTTTATTTGTAGCGAATTTTCCATGGAAAAGACGCGTTTGCAGGAACCAATCTGATTCCAAAACGCGGTCAGTTTACAGGAAGGCCATTGCCAAGTCACGGTCGGACGATTTTGTCAATAATTCAATAAATGTAATATAAACAATGATTTTTCACGCACGAATAACGGACACTATTTTACTCCAGGTATTACTACCTATAGATCAATCGAAAGATGTAAATATAAAATGATCGTTTTGCACACGTCGCACTTGCAATACACATATGCGCTCCGTGTGTCTATAGGTATACTGTACAACCGGAACGACTGATTTTGTGTATGTGAAAATAGACGTGACGTGATGTGTTAAGAACAGTTATTATTATTATACTATTGCGGCGTGTCAGTTTTGTCGGACGTAAGATCACACATACATGATACATGTATAATATGATGTGTGAGCGAGGTCGTAAACCCATACGTCAATGTACTCAACGAGTTTAACAAAAACAACTAAGAATAATAATATAATTATTAAGAGTATACGGTAATATATAATGACTAATTACCATTTAGAAACACCAGCGAATCCGCCAAATCTTAAATAATATGTTTATGATGGTATAAATTATAAAATGTACAGGATTTTCGTGTAGGTGTTAAATATTGTGTACCTACTATACCATGACCACGGAGTTACGAGTTACGTGCACTATACATTATTCATACTAATATAACTGTATTATGTGTTAAGTAAACTTTGTTTTTGAGCAAAGGCGCTTAGAACGTTAAAACATTACTTGGAATCAGAATTATAATATATTATATTGTATTACCTATAAAATAATAATAATTGAAAGTCTAACTATATTACCTATATTATTATATGTTTTTAGTATAAGTTGTAGCCTGTAGGTGCAAGTGTGACATAATATATATGGTACTTTCATAATATTTATTTAATATAACGTGTCGTTTATTATCAGTGTCAGCGTGGCTCGTGATCGAGCCCCCAGCGAAATAGTTTAAAACTAACTTTTTTAAAGGCATACATAATATTCTCTTGAGTTTCCGGCTTGGCCCTAATCACCGTTGTTATAACTTATATTTATATATTAATAGTAAGTAGGTGTAGGCGTATAGCCAGATAATACGTAATATATAAGTACTCACTTAATATCTTTGGGGTTGCAAGCGTCGTGTGAGAAGAACACCGTATACACGCGATACAGTTGACGGGGAAAAACGGAACGAAAAACGACTACTTTATTATGACGGACGGACGGACAGACAATGTGTAAGCTAGTGCGTGGCGGGCGCTAAGACGGACGGACGGAACGACGAAAACTGACCTGTAAACGCGAAGACTGCGACGGGCATAATAATAATATTATGTCTACGGCGGCGGCAGCGGCGGCTGCTGAGACCGACGGCCGGTGCATCGAACTCTCCTCCTCACCGTCCCCGACCACTACCGCGGTCGCGGTCGTCGCCGGTTACACGTACGCATAGGTGACTTCTTCCATTTCCATTTCCGATCGCCGAAAGGGTGACCTCCATAGTGGGTTATTATTATTGTCGTAAACATACACATACACACACACACACATATATATATATTGCATATAAAGCACGTATTATTCATTTATATACATGTATATATATATATACTACACGAAAAGACTACAATCGAGGTGCATCCGTGCGCGAGTAAACGAGCAGAAAAAACGAGGCAACGACGCACAACAACAACAACAATAATAATAATAATAATAGAGCCTACTAAGACATTTGTTCGCGAACGCTGGCGTGGGACGCGATCGGTTTGACCGAGTTCGACGAGTTGTATTTGCGTATATTATAGTAATCATTATTATGTGTATATAAGTGTACCTTTATATTACACACGTGTCCGGTGTATAATGACACGTTTTGTATTACGCATGTAGAGTACCGATAATATAATGACGACTTTCGATCGCCCAGATTCTGTATATTTTTTTCTCGATAATATCTGTACGCCGGTTTTAATATGCAGGTATGTGCATGAAAGCGCCATGACGCCATGACCATACTAACCTAACGTCGATTCTCTATATCATAAAATATCGTTTAAGTATATTTAATAATATTCCTTTATAATATAGAGTAACCGGAAGAGCCGACGTTCAGGGCACATATCGGGCATGCGTATGATTTTAAACCTATTGGCTGTAATATTATAGTAGTACTGCAACACATGCTACAATATGCCTGCAGCAGTGCAGCCTGCTTGCATTTTGTACCTATACGAATGAGTTGAGTTCTCGTGAAACACTTTCGAATAATGAAAAAATTTCTGATTTAACTCAACAACTTTGTTTCCGAACATCACTACACGGGTAAAAATGAATTTTACAAAAACATCAACATCACAATAAAATATAAATAGGTATGTTTAGTCCGTTATAAAATTAATATTTTATGGTTTTCGTGCGATTCAGAAACACAATGGCCAAATTACTCGAGTTTTAATTAAAACATTAATTAATACATCTTTCTTTTCATTATAATAGTATTATATTATGCTTAAAAATACCGTATTGTTTATGTATAGATTGAATTGATTGAACGATGCCTTTGCCCACAATGTAGGTATACGGACACGGTGTAAAACATAATATTAAGTATATATATATACATTATATATCTATTACACTCGTTGAATATATAGATAGGTACTACAATACAAGATGTGTGCCTATTTTAATTTTTGTACGTTCTATTATTCTATTTACTTACAGTATAATATAAAAAATAGTTTTCTTATATTAACATCTATAATATACTTATACGCTGTATCAGCTATCAAAGCAATTTGTAATTATATTTTGTTTGTGTGAGTTTTTATTTACTTATAATTTTGAACTGTTGGACTGTATTTTACGTTTTTATTCTATTTAATGTTACTGGAAATTCCGTTATAAGAACATCATAGATTGTATCACTGTATACACGAAAATACATTCTGGGTACCTATAGGTTTTTGTAGCTTATAAACTTTATGGGAACTATAATGTCAATAATAAATTATGTTTAAGATAACTGATAAGTAATGTTAATGTATTTATTTGTTCCATTTGTTTTAATTTATACAACAATTATCTTATAAAGTTATTTTAATTTTATTTTATTATTTTAAAAATATATAACAAACCTATATAGTATATATCTATAGATACCTACCTACTAGCAACTATCATAATATTATAAATTTTCTAAGAACCAATCAACAATCGAAAATATTTGACACTTACGGACGTTATAGGCGTTGAAAATTATAATAAATAAATAAATGGAAATTATAAAAGATATTAGATAAATATTGGAAAATTTAAAATTGTTTGTTAGTTAATGTATATTATGTACAGTGTACACAAATATACGTGATTTAATTTTAAGCTACTACCAAGCTATGTTCAGCTCTGGGAGCAAGAGACTATAAATTATTATTCAAAATAAATTGATAATCAACTATGATATAGTACCCGAATACTAAAATAATAAAGTTGTACTATATAAAAGTATGATGATTATTATAAATCTACATTTTGGTAAAAATTTAACACAACAATTTTTGATTTAGCTCACTAATCCATATTATGTATCAATATAGTTCTACACAAAATTACAAATGTGTAAAATATAATATTATAATACACTACTTTTAATGCATGAATCTTAATTATTAATCACAACTATTATTTTAAGTATGAAAATCAAATAAAAAGTTATAATTATATTTATAAGTAATAATAATAATGTCACCTGTGTATAATACATATTACCTATATCTTATACTATTGTGTGAAACTGTGAACTGTACATGTTATAATATTCCTTGGTGACTTAAACGCTTGCAGCGCTTAACTTAATAATATTATTTAGTAATAGGTAACCTTAACTGTAAATACTTCTTATATATATATAATAATATAAATTATTAGTTATTACATAATATTATATAATATTATGTTAATTATAATTGAATAAAATAATTTGACTGTTTTTATAATATCATTAAGTTTTATTGATTTTAAAATTATATTTTTTTTATAACGATATATTGTTAGGTATTTTTTTTCTTATTTAGTCTCAACTACCAGCGTAATTGGCGTTTCTAAAAGAGCACATTACATTTTATAAATTCTAAAATACATTAATATTAGATTTGTATATAAAAATATCTTAAAATGATACAATAAAGTTTAAGTTATTGAAAGTACATGTGATAAAATCTATGTGTTTTTTTATTTTCTGAAATAAGTTTGTTTCTTTAAAGTGTTCCAGAAGAGTCGATGTTTATTCAAATTGTGTAAGATCTTATTTTGGTACAGGTTGTGTATCTTCTTAGTGTGTTTTTTCTGAAGCATGTGAAATGTGTTCTTTGTATACATATGATTTCTGGACAGTTTTCGTTTATTATTATTTGTAATTCGCTGGTTCTTTAGGTTTATTTTTTAAGGTTCCCCTGTGGTAGGTATATGGTTGGTATTTAAAAATATAATAGTCCTGTACATTTGTGTGTGATATAAAACCATGTTTAGATGTTTTAATGCCTACCACCAGTCTACCACACCTACCATGCAATACCATGTTTTAATGCCTACCACTTAACTAAATATTAATTATTATTACAATTCTGTGTTGTATGTGACACATAAAAAAATGTACAACTGCCTATGCAAATCTACCATCCATATCTAATCTAACCTTGATGAGAATTTCATAGGTTAATTTAAATGTATTTAACAATTTACTTAGTTGAAATATATACATCAAGTATATTGCAGCTTTATGATTTTTAATTATTCAAAAAATATCAAAAATGTTTAATAATAATAATTAATGGTGTATAATAATATTATGTAAATACATGAAATATTATTTACAAGCAAAATATGTTTTTTAAAATAACATTAGAAAAACAAAAAAATGTCATAACTCATAAGTCAGAAAAGATATTAATATAATATATTATTATACTACAGTGTGTACAGTTTTATGTAGAGTTAATAGGCTGTATAGTATTATTGGTGGAGACCATAAATAACGTTATTATTTTTCAGATCAATAATTTTTACTTAATCATCCATGAAAAATAAATTTATATTGAATAGCATTCAATGAATATATATTATAGAGGTAACGTAAAATATACCAAATACCAAAACATTATAGAGCACCTAATACATTTCAGACTTCGATTAATTTAGTTATGTTTTAATGTGTAAAGTAATAACAAAATATGATTCATGATTTAGGTTGACATAAGTACTTGTATAAATGACTGCCACTTAACGATTTAATAGAAACTTATTACGCACATTAATTCAATATTTTCCTAGACCTATTTTATATGATTATAGTTAATACTTTAATAGAAATATATTTATTATTTAAGCACGTATTCTATCAATGGTTATATAAAATGAGTGCATTTTTTATGAGTTTAATGTTTATTGTCTATTTATATTATCATAATAAATAAGGTAAATACTAATTCCAATAACAAGATTATATATTTATATATACGAACACGGCAATTTTCCAAGAATGATGAACCTCATTTTTTTCTATAATAATGAATTTATTCAAACTCTGGTTTTTAGAATTTTGAAGTATACCTACTTAGGTATACGTATAACTGTATAAGTATTATATTTTAAAATATTTAGATTTTGTATATTATTTAAGGAGTGTACTGTGTCTGTATCAACTTCTTTTTTCAAATGAGAATCACGTTGTTCCAGTAAGTTGTTGATTAGGTGACCTTTTTGAAAGCGTTGATGTACTTTGTTCTATACCCGATCTACTTCGAAATAGAATGAGTTGTTTTTGAGTTATTTAACTTTGTGTAGTAAGGGTAATATAGCCCGTATATGTTCATAATAATTGATTTGAAATAATATATGAATTATTAGCCCTATGATAGTTTGAGCATTTGAGCAATATAAAAAAAGTATGCATATATCTATTTGCAACACTTTATACTTTATAGTATGGAAAATACAAGCAATATAATATATTTAGTATTTTTTTAAACCCATTTTAAGGGCTAATTATCCTTGACATATAATTTAAAAAAAGATACTACTTGAAAGAATTTCGATTTAGATAGGTATATCAAAATTAAAAAAAAAATCATCTGCTTTTAACAATTTACTGTAAAACAGGTTGGTTCTCAATTTGAAAAAAAAAAGTTTATATTCCCACTGAACACTCCTTAGAAAGTATAAAAATTTGAATGCTATAAACATGGCGCTTAAGTTTAATTGCAAATCCCAAAAATTAGCATTTTAATAAATTGATTATTAAATAAATGAATGAGGTCAAGCTTATTTGGTGAATCATACTGCATATTTCTCTAGTATTTAATGTATGTATAACATAATATAATAGAACTCACTACTTATTGCTTATATTTATATAACACAAGAAAGTACCTATACTGTTGGTCGTTGGTAAGGCAACAGTGATATATATTAAATCGTTTAAATTACGATTGAACTTAAATTTGGTCTTTAACTTAAAAAATAAATAATAAAATGTACAATTTATTAATCGTGCAATTTTCAATAGTTTGTATAGGAATATTTTTAGGAAAACTAATTGAAAATTGTAAAAAAATGTAAGGTTGTATTATTATATTATGAATAAATTACCTGATTTTAACTATCATATTTGCTCAAAATTTCAGATTGGTTTCTTTTTTGAATCTGTCTATGGAATTTATTATTTTTTCGGCTGTTCGTACTTAAATATAAAGACGCTTAAATGGTCCAATTGGAAACGGATTCTCATCAAATATCTAATACTTGATAGATGTTTTGATGTAATTGAATTTCGGCTCTGAAAAAAAAATCATTTAATTAATAATTTATTTATTTTAGATTTATTGTCATATCAATCAAATGCTGGGAAAATAAATAACGTCATTCTAAAGCAATGATCAATGACCACATACAATATCATCATAAAAATAATATAACAATTATATTAAGTAACTTTATCAGGAAGCTATTATAGGTACTTATTGTAAGTGATTTGTATTCTTGGAATATATTTAATGTTTTATCGTTGTGTGAGTAATAACAATAATGGGTAGTCCTTTACCTATGTATAGTTATTAGTTATAACCTAATTAAAATTACTATTGTTAATTATTATTTATCTAGGTAAGATTTTTGATGGGAAATAGTCGTGTCCTAGATTGTGGGAAGACATTATTTCTGCTTCCATACAGCAAGGGGAGCTTGAACATTTTTTGTTCCCGTTACAACAACAAAGACAATAAAATCCCTAAACTCAATTTTCATTCTCTATTATTATTGGAGTATAAGGACATACATGAAATAATACAACACAAGTGATTTATTATGTATTTATTTGTTTTGTTTATAGTGACTTTATAGTGTACGAATAAAATTACATTGTAATCGGAGTGTTTGGCATATATTACGTACATATTTTTCACCTTAAACAGTCTAATAATGACTGTCGTAATAAAAACAGAATATTTCTCAAAACGATAACCATATGTAGCTGGTAGTACAGGCTCCGATGATTAATATTATCTAATACATACAAACTTCCTATAAGGAATGATTATCTAGTTTATAGTGATTTTGGCATCGTCATATAATAATACACGGGATGGGTACCTACTCACAAGATCACAGCAGTCACTTTATACTCGATATCGACTTTCTATTTAAGTGTAGGTACGAGTATTTATTGGAATATTATATTATATAAAAACCGATTCCGCTGTAATGGTTAAAATTATTTCGTACATTTGCATAACTTTGTCGTCTTCTGAACGCTGCTGTGATGGTATAATGTATAATTGTAGTAAGATGCTTCTGCACTCTGCAGGTAAATAATTAATAAAATATACTATATATAAGTGGTATATTATACTCCGTATGGTACCTACTTAGTACTTATAGTAATAGAACGGGAAATCATTTTATCAGAGGAAGGTTAGGAATATTATTATATTACATCCCATCTAATACTCGTATTAGATTATAATATTAGATAGTCATTGCCATCGCATCATCGCAAATATAGGTTTATTACTATATGTTTATTGTACCTATATATAAAAGATTTTGTGTTTTCCGCAGACCCTCGTCAGTGGTTGTAATTAATATAGCAACAATCGATTTCGTTGTCCGTAGAAAATGTTTGTCGATATTAATTATTGTAATCAGTCACGGGTTCAAATGAGCCGAGTCACTATATCTGGTCGTGATAGATACATATATATATATAGGTACACGGTGAGCATATATTTTACTACGCATAGGTACATTTCCCATTTCTATATTATAATTTATAACGTTCTCTGTAGCCGCTTGATGAAGACACGCCATCGATGCATATAATATAATAGTATATATACATGTATGAAGTAGGTATACACCGAAACGCGCTACTGTAAAACAGTTTGCTTTGGACTGAAAACTAATTTCGTTTTACGCAGCACGAAAAATGTAGTCCGACGATGAATAATTATCAAATAATTTCCACGGCGTTTCTGTGAAATTAAGTTTAATTAACTGTTTAATAGCGTTTATATTATTTAGACAATATGTAGGTACCGTAGTCGTTTTTGACTTTTCGGCCAGTCACATTTGCAAAGACTCTCAGTTCTCATCAAGATAAGACTAGATGCGACGACGTTTCGTATGACATTCTGGTGCTACTTTCGAAAACAAACAATTCGTTGAAAATTATTTAAGATTATCATCTTCCCACTGCATTTGTAGGTTATAGATGTCGGCATAACAAATAGTAAATTTACCATTAGGTACTTATACATAGGTATACTTTTATGGGTTTTTGTTTCGATATGGTGCTTATGGCTAATACTATGCTATCCGATGATAACGTCTTTACTATAATCCTATTATTACTGCGGCAGGTACTCTTATTGATAATAAGCAGAAAAGTAAACTAGGTAAAGCTTATAAATAATTGTGTCTTTTACGAACCAATCTTCCTAGTTTCGAGTTGCGATTTATGAGTATTTAACCTTATTTAACAAATAATCGGTTAATTATATATTACTATATTAGCTAATAAATGTATTCGATTTGTTTAATGTATTACTTATTACTAAAACATGATGATGAATAGTTACTAAATTACATTTCTAAAATAATGATTGACATATTATAATATTATGTTTTATTTGGGATAAGTCTCTTTATAATTTGAGTGTACCCAATGCTCACTGTACATGAATTGCAAATAAATAGAGAATTAAATTAAATTTTAGAAAAATACAATACCTAATCAATATATACATGTAGGTTATCTATATATATATTGGATAATAACATTAAACTATAACTTATAACTGAGAGTAATTCTCAGTGGAAATAATTATTCTAGTTAAAATGATTTTCATATTTAAATTTCCTAATGTTGTAGTTGTATTTCACTATTTCTGCAATTTTAAGAATATTGGAAATGGTGTATAATTACCTTATACCTACTACCTATATGTAACACACGCAATCATCGAAACATAACACATATAATATGCACATGTTCTGTTGGCTGTATTCTTGTGAATTATTGCTTTTAAAACATTTTCCGTACTGTAAAATACGCATTTTTGTATCTAAATTTTGTAGACCATAATATGTTTGCATTGTAAACATGTGAAAAAAATTAATAACAATTTCACAGAGAACTGGACAATACACAATTATTTGTAGTAGGACGCGACTATTATGGTATAGTTATACTATTACTGACATAAACGAATAGTACCCCATTTCGTTTCGATAGTGAGCGAATTCAAAACAAATGATTTTTTCTCACAATCATAATATCCATCATGTCCGACAGTCGTTAACAGAGCTCCCACATGCAGTAACAGGTACATCATAGGTATAGCAATGACACACACATACACCAAAATAAATTGCGTTTTATTATATTTGTGATTTTCAAACGGTTGTGGTGCCATTCCTTCCGTGAAACGACAGTGTACCAAAAAACCACCATTTTTGGTTGAGAAGTGCATATTATAATATGTATACACATATGACACATGTAACATATAAAATATGATATTATGTGCATCACTCACGTGGCGGAGATTTTATCGAATAGTAAGTAATAATACTTGAATATTATCATATTATAATCTTTAATCGCCGTCGTCTGAACTGAGTTATTATACGTTATTATAAAAAAAAACTTCTCTTATACGCCGACTAACATGACAAATTTATTAATATGATGGTTCACAAAACTGTAATAGACCAATCGTGAGCCACTAAATTACGTTTAAGGGACCATTAGCTCACTGTTGATTCATTAAATATTTAACAGTCGTTTATTCCAGTATCGCATTGAAATATCATTATTGGTTTATCATTAAAATTTGTCATATAAATTAAACCTAGCAAATATGTATATAACAGCGTTTCGAAGTTTCGTGTACCTACCTTAGTAGGCTACATAGCGTGTATCCACTAAAACTGGGAACACTGTATTACTCATATTACTCAGTACCCTATACACATTTTAGAATTCTATCTGCGGGAAATTGATGATCCATTAGTCTAGTTTCATGTCCCGTAAACAGAATTCAAAAATATGTATAGGATACCGAGTAATATGGGTAATTTAACTATATAGTATTATAGTGTATCCTGTTTTTGAGGACACACGGTATAATATATAACTTTATGTGCATGAGTCATGTTATATATTTATATGATGTGGTAGGAGGTAGCTATATATATATTATTATGAAGGTATAAATTCAAACACGTAAAATCATCTGAGCACGGAGCCGATCGCATGGAGTGCGTAACCCGGACATTTTTTTTTTTGAGGTCAAAGTGGTATTCATTATGTATCGGGTGTTCTCGACTTGACGGTGACCTCGAAATAGCTCCTGCCCTCTACCAACATTCTTCGCTTTTAATAATACTCGATCCCTCCTGTGCGGAAGTTTCAAACATTTACATTGGAATTCGCGCGCTCAAATATTTGATTGAAAACATCGTTGTAATAATAATTAATGTTATTACCGATCGCAAGTCGTGTAAAATAGCACACTCTGCGTGTACACCAACACATCGATAGTGGATAGATGCACGAGGCTATATTAGAGTTATAGTAATTAATAGTATCTATTACCGAAAAATAACATCTTACGAATACTGCACCTATATTCGATATATACCTAGGTATACAACAATATGCGCGAACATTGACTATTATATATTATAGTGTCTACTGTTTAACCATTAACTGCCAATTGCCAAGTATATTAAAACGCGTTTTCTACGATGCTTTTTTGCCGTTGGTTATTAATTTAGATGATGTAGTTTTTAATTTATACCACTGCAGTGGC
>PVMI01060440.1:0-12334 GCA_008528875.1 Aulacorthum solani | reverse complement strand
AAAAAAAAAAAAATAACAAACAACGATAAAAATATTTTAGTTTTAAGTACTGACATTGTATGAAAATGATATGCTTAAAACTAGATACGCAAATAAACTAAATGTTCTATCAAATTTATTGTACAAATAATTTCTAGGATACACTAGGTTATACATTTTGTAATATTTGATGAAATCGAACGTTAGGCAAAGATTCGAGTATTAATTAACAGATTTTTTAAAAGGTTCTATTTTAATAGTATTACATTGTTACAGCTTTAAAAGCTTCCATATAATATTAAAAAATCGTTTTTGAATTTAGAGTTGTATCGGTGCACAGAAAAATTAATTTATCATAACTTATTATATTATATTCCTTTTACTTATACTAATATTGATAAATTTGTTTATATTTAAATACATTTTATACTTGTAGTAGGTACTAAAAATATAGTTCAAACTATATTTCATAATATAATATTGAATATTATAGCATAAGAGTATAGTTATAAGTTTAATACATAAATATGTATCATAGAAATAATTTTACTAATATAAAATATAAAAAATAAATAAATAATTTTTTTAAGTCTAAATTTATTTTAACCACAACACTTTTATATGGTGCTGAGTAAAATAATTTAAAATGCAAACTATATCCTAATTAAACGTGCTATCAAATGCATTCTGAATACTAAGTACATACTTAAAATTCGGTTATAATCCAATATTATTTCTTTGATATTATATCTTTGCCTTTCTGCAGCCACCTAGAAAAAAAAATAGAATGAAATATAATATATATATATACTAAAGCATATTATAGTAGTTTTATTAGAAACCACAATATTAATACTCATTTATAATAATATGTGTTGTAATTATAATAATTATGATTGTTCTATTTTTTTTTTTTTCATATACTTATATTATATCGGAATGCATCAATTATGAGAAATATTAAAATTCTTAAATAATTCTTCGATAAATTCCACATTCTAAATGTTTATTTTATAGTTGATATAATAATAATAATATAGAAAATATATCAAGTATATACAATATTTTCAAATTTATATTCATACATTATTTTATTTTATATTCACTATATTTTAATAATATGCAAAGAATATTGCAAATTATATTAAACAAAATAAATATCATATACAACCTCTTTATGACGAACTATTTAGTATGGCTTATCATATAATATAATATATTATATTCTAGTATCAATTCTAGTATTTTTGTTTGTCAATGAATTAATTGGATTTGTAGAATTTGAAGAAAGTTTTCAGTAGTTCAACACAATTTATCACTCCTCTGAAGGTCGTGTATTATTTATTATTGTATGTTATTATTTTCAATTTAATAATTATTTTTGATATCGTAAACTGACCATAGTATGCAGAACTCAATAATAATAAATCAGAAACTGATGACATAAACATAAATCAATGCCCATCCTTTATTGAAGTCATGTACTGTTCAGTTTACACGTCTACATATTTAATCATGTCCAGGGGCATTAAATACACGCATAACAACATAGTATTAGTATACCAATATCATACAAATTATATTTTAATGTAGATTTTAGGTAAATTAAAAAAAAATAATACAAGGAAGTTTCACCTGACTTTTCAACTCTAAAAGTTGTATTACGGAAAAATTGTAAATTTTATTACTAAATAACCCAATTAAAATATAACGATAGGCCTATGATTGTTTACCACAGTAAATACAATTTTATGATTTAAATATCAAATAATTTTTATATTTTTCGAAGCAATTATAAAATATAAAATAATATTTTAAAAAAAAATATGAAATTATACATTCCAAAATTTTTTTTAAAAAAAATGTTGTAATACAAATTCTATTTCTATATTTGGTCGTCAAGAAATCATAGCCAATCAATGCAAACTTGTTCATGTACCAAAAATATGAATGATACGTGTTCTTCAATGTTCCAAGTATCAAGACAGAAATATCAATTATTTATTACATCAGTATTGTTAAGTTCACTATCTATAACATAAATAATAATAAGTCTATAATAGTATATACTAACTACATAAATCGTGAACATAATTTTACGAATATAATTTAATAGGTTTTGAGTTAAACTTGAAAAATTGAACTATTTTTTTTTTCAAACAAAGTCCACGGCAGCTATGGCCATTGGACTGACATTATTTGCATTAATTAATACCATACTGATATTATCAGTTAATAATTATTATACATTATGACACAATATGCAATTGAAAGATACATGTTAAAAATATACAAATACATAAATTGTATTTATAAGTTTTGGATTATAAATTAATTGTTAAATTAATTTATTTGACCTCAAAACAATACAACCATAATTGTAATATTGATTTCTAATAATTTTAATTTAAAATAGACTATTTTAATTTTAGAAAGCAATCAAATTATCTAAAATATTAAAATTACAATTTTTTTTAAGTCATAAAATTTATAAGGTTTCTATTACCTCTGAACCCTATACATGTAGATTACGCCTAACGAGTACGAATCATTAGCCAATATATACAATGTATCGATATATAAGTCATAATATTTTCTATAATTTTTAAAAACGTCATTTCTATCGAACCTATAAGGCATATTTTTTTGAATCCGACCACGTATTTGGCCTTAAACCGAAAAACTATTACAGCACGTGAACGTCGTATATAGAAAACAATATGAAACATATTTTCTATCTCCGTCTAGTTCACGTTATCCTATTCCTCTTTTCTTTCTGTCACATTATTTTCTATAAAAAAAATCCGGTTTTATGATACTATTCGCATCTGAACGTTATGACGTAAGCTACCATTTTACCTTCCCTTCCCACTCCTCTAACACACCACCTGTTCAACAATTCTTACTCAACTTTAGCTCTTATTCCGGTCAGTTTATATGTTCGTATTTGACAACGTGTGTCTTGAGCGTATTTTCGTCAAATCTTGTCACAACTCTACAATCGTAAACTAGTAATACTGCAATCAAAAAAAATAAATAAATAAAAAAATATGGGACATAAAAAAGAGTCATACAATTAAACTATTTTCGTATAAAAACAGTGCAAACCTTTGTTCCATGGATTGCTATTTATTTTATACGAAAAATGATTTCAAAGGAGTAATGTTTTTTTTGGCATTTAAAGGATTTTTTGTTTTGTTTTGTTTTTATTTTTGGTACAACAGCATAGTATTTACAGTTGTTGTATTATTCAAACGATTAATATAAAAACCGAATTTCTTGAATACATTTTATAATATAATTATTTTCTTGTTGATTATTATAGAATTTATAGTTCGATTATAAATAGATTTCAAATATTATAAAATATTAGATTTCAGTTTTTGAATGTATTGTACATTTTAAACAAATTGTGATTCAAAGTAGAGGACTACTATGTACAATATTTGTATTTGAGTTATATTGTTTTTTATTTCTATATTTTCAAGTACAAATTGTACAGCTACGTAGGAAAAAAATGTTATAAATATTGAAGTACCTATTTTATATTCATCAATACAAACCTATCGGACATTTATGTATTAAGTGCCATTTTTAAGGATTTCGTAAGATTCGAGTCAGCTAACCACCATTATTGTGACATACATATATTTTGAAGTGAATGTATACTAATTTTTGTAACATAAAGTTTTCTATAAGTAACGTAATTTTTAAACGAAAAACAATTAATATGTATTGTTTTAGAGATGATATATTATTTAGTTAAGTAACCTTTATTTTCGTACACAACCACACCGACAATTTTTGCCAACAATAATATGAAAAGGCTCAGAAAGTTTGCACCAATACCAGAAAATAGAATTTTGCAAGCATTTTATATCCAATACCTTTTAATAGTTGCTATTACGAACTCAGGAGTTCTAATTATGAACTATATAATTTAGTTTAGATAAAGTTTAAAATTATTCATTCACTTAAAATATGATATAGATAATTTAAGTATATATATATATTATGTCTTTATTTTGTTACTTTATAATATTCAATAAATACAATTTTATTTTTTATTACTTTTACCTTGAGTTATTGAAACGTCAATGGTAGTAAAATTATTAAAACAAATCTGTTCCAAGATTATATTATTGAGAATCTACCTAATAGGTTTCCATACCAAATAGATCAATGATATCATACAATTTAGTAATTCAGCACATAATATATTCTATTAAATTCATAACTATTTTTAAAGAGTTATTATTAACATTTCTTTTTTTCAGTTGTATCAAAATAATATTTTGTAATATAGCAACAATACTTTGTAATTATTATAATTGTATAACACGGCGCGTTGTATATGCAATAGTGCTACACCCGTGTCTAGGAGTCATTATGAAAATCATACATTATGAAAGAATAATTTTAATAATAGTGTGTGACATACATTTACGCTGAACATTATCACGCTTCAAATTATTATCCTCAATTAATGATTTCATGTTATTATTTTCTTTAGAGAGAACAACTAAAATAAAAACATGAAACACACGTATTAAAAATTGTATTGTATTATTTTATAGTTCCATATTTCATACCCTAATAACAATAAATATAATATATATTTGCCCATAGTATATATAAAAAAAATTTGTTATAATTGATGTTAAATTAGTAAGAACAAACATAATTATAACAAAATCTTGTAAATTAGCTTTTAGCACATAGTATTGCTTATTTTTATTGTAATTGATCATTGAATACATTATTACTAAATTGGATTTTAGCTTGATAATAATTTAGAAAACAAGAAACACGATTCTTAATTCCTTGTTTCAATCAGAACAGAATCTTATTACAAAATAGATTATGTAATTTTTTATTTTATATCATTAGTAGTGCTATCTTTATTTTGTAGATTTAAATATTTTTCAGCTTATACCTTATACGCAAGCTCATTAATTGCTCAGCTTACTGTTTTATCTATAATTGATGGTTTGATAAAGAATTAAGTAAAAAATTTGGAAGGAAACTGAGTTAGTAATGAAAATAGCTTGATATTAGACAAAATATTTTTAATAAAATGTAATTTTAAGATACGCGTATTGGAAAAATGTTTAAAATCAGTACAAACATTTTTTTTTATTTCTACGAAAAATTCGTTAAAAGGAAGTTCATTAAATTTTGGTTTGAATAACCAATATCATGAAAATTTAAATTTAAAATATTTATATTGGAAGATTGTGATTATATTATGTGTTATTGATATTTGATAGCTGCTCCTAATAACTAGCCTTGTTCAGTAATAAAATTGACAATTGAAGAATATGTCGCTACAAAACAGTTTTAAAGGTTTTAAAATCGATATTAAGACGAAGTTTGTGAAAATTGTAAGTTGAATTAAATTGTCTGCTCTTGAACTTGATAACTGACACAAAACATACGTACAATATTACTGTTAAGCTAATTGATTTATCGTTCCACTCAAAATCTATGAGGAATAAACTAAAACAATACTATATTTCATCAAAAGTATAGAAGGGAATTAATGCTTATTTGGAGATGGGTAAAGTTATTTATAACGGAGAAGTAATGCTAAGAGGGAAATAAAACACATGCAACAATACTATAAGTAGTTGTCCTTTTGTTTCAGGAGCTATCCATGACCTTTAAAACAAGACCTTTTTTAAAGCGATTTCGTAATTTAAATGTATTTTGTTATCCTGGATTCTAAATATATTAAAATCATGTATTAATTTGTAATATTTTGTATTTTTTTCAGGTATGTATCAGCATTCAAAAAAAAAGTTCACGCTTTGTTTTATTTACAATATTTATTCTGTCTATGAGTTGGTAAGCATTGTTTTTTTATCACTATTAATCGACAATAATATTATGTAACGTTCAACTGTACAGATTTTCATGTATCATGCTTGTTATAATATTGCTCTCAATTTAACTTATCATAGTTTGCATCCATACAACTATTCAAAGTAGAAATAAAATTAGTGTCACGCACTACCTATGAATTTTTGTTTATGCTCTTGTAAAAAATAAATCCAAACGAATTTAACTCGTCAATGTCACGAAGCTCCAAATGTTCGTTTCACCAATTAATTTGCCGGTTCTGACCGTAGTTTTAAGTGAAAGTTAATTTGTTCCTTATTTCAATTCTTAAAATGTATTTCACACTTACTTAATAGTCAACAAATTATTCGTAGATCGCCTTAGTGACTAAAATACACGTCCATTCCTATCCCACTGACTATGTTAAAAGTGTTGAAAGTTTAAAGTGACTTGTCAGGCGCCTGTACTAAATACCACGGCCGTATTGCATACACTATGTACCGACAATCATGGCATATAATAGTCAGCTTCAAAGTGTCCAGTATTCAAGTTACTTTCTGACAAAGGACAAACTTAATATAAATTCTTGAAACTCCGAAAAACATTCCGTTTGTCGACCTGAATCCATTACACATCTCTTCAATCTCTGTAAAGTCATGCGCTTTCTACTAAACATGTGTCGTAAGGCTATCATATTAAAATGTTATTCAATCAATATAAAATACTCCATACTACCTAAGTATTATAAACTTTTTTTCAGATCTGAAATCGTGTATTAAATTTGTACACATTGCTATGTAGTATTTTTTTTTCAGCAGGTTTTATTGTCATATTTTATTACTGGATTTAATTACATTGGTATACAGTAATTTTAAATGGCATACTATCATGTACTAGAGATTTTAACTATATTTTAAATTCTAAGTAAAAATAAGGTGAATGTATTGGTTTTACTAAGTGTTCTGTTTTGTGTATGTTTGTCATCAGTTTTGAAATTCTTCCAATACTTGAAGTTCGTAGTAGAAAATTAAATATACGTACAAACGGCATGGGGGCAAAATTTGAAAAAAAAATATACAAAGTAGTAAATCGTTGCGGGACGGAGGGGCCAAGCAAACTAAGACGCTGATTGCAATGTGCACCGTCGCCGGTTTGAAACTCGATCATGAGGGGCAATTTCTCCGGGCAAACATCTGTCTGGAGAACGTGGCTGCCTTCCCTGACTGAGCTTGGCAGAAACCTACGATTGCCCAATCGAAATATTGCCAAATATAAATACGAAGGTGTAACAACTTACCGTTCTACACCACTACCTCAATAACCCTACAAATTCAGTCTAATAAAGTAGTTAAAACTTTAATCCAAAAGAAAAAAAAATTTAAATATTATTATAGGTATGTTTGAATATCCAAGGTCGTTGACTTTTGAACTTAAAATGCTGATAAAAAAAAATATGTAGCTTGTATGCTGTAAATTTGTACATAAAATACAGCTCTATTATGTAAATTGTTTCTTTGACTATTGCAAGAAACACTATTACAAGGACTCTTGTATTATATTTTATAAAAATAAGTATTACGATTCAAAAAATAATGATATGTAACTAAAATGTATTTATAATTTTTAATTTTTCACTAATTTAAACTATTTGTTTTTGGTATTTATTTTTATTGTTATGTGATCATCTTATGAAAAAATTTTTAGTTTAATTTTCAATCTTTTTGACGCATGTAAACTATAATTCAATATATATTGAAAACAAAAACAAAAAGTCGAATATTTCAAATGTAAAATTGAGTCAAAAATAAAACATTTTCAACTGTAAAATTGAAATTATCTACAGTTATTTATTGACAATTATGACAAAAAAATTTTATTTAAGTAATGGTTATATTCTTGATTTTTCAAAATATAAATTTTGACCCCTAAAGTACCAACTGGATTGAATTTTCAAACATAAATCATATTCAAAGTCGAATATTGAAACATTCTTACTGCTTTAAGCAGTGATACAACTGTGAGAGGCACAACAAAATGAACACAATTTATCGTTATAAAACCTATACATTAGTTTGTCATTTTTATTTTTTTTTAGAACATAATATGTTTTGAATTTTTACATAAAAACATACTTTAGTTTAGATTAGCATTTTCTATCATTTTCCAAGAAAAAAGTAAATACATTTTTCGAATAATCAGATGTGAGATTTTATTGAAATTCTCTGTTTCATTCAGTTTAGATACTGATTGCATTGTAATATTTTATAGAAAATATCATAGAATACAAATGAAATGCAAATAAATTACATAAATCATAGGTACACTCCTACGCAATATTCATTAATAAATCTAAACCATAGTTTTTGTACACTTATACATGCTATTATGTTTATCAGAACGATCACAATGTTTTTTTTCTACCGTTGTCGATGGTGGATAAAATAAAACACCGAAAGAGCCATCCAGACAAAAGGCAGATAGAATCGAGAAGCCATAAATCTTGGTCCAGTGCCGTTAGGGGTGGGAAAAAAAGGTATAAGTAAAATAAATAACCATCCGTCCTCACGCTCTTTCCAACGTTCTGTCATCTTCGTTGTTCAATAAAAAGGCTCTATAGAAGTATTTTACCGTTTTTATATTCGTGTTTTATTAAGATTTGCTGCTTGTTAGGATGCAACACAATAGCAGTGACCTGCACAAATAATCCAGTGGCAAGACGATTTTCAAACCGGACGCACACTGACATGGAATGGTCGGAAATTGGAGCGATGCGGGTGCACACCACAAAGATCTAAATCGGATAGTCCTGCTAAGCCGCTTAAAACCTACAATCCCCAAAAAAGGTTTATAGAAACAAATTATATAATTCACAAACACTTGTGTTCATACAGCCGTTAATTTCCAACCATTCGGTAATGACGCATTTACCATGTATATTTTCTAACTTAGACAACCCATCCATGAACATGAAGTAAAATTAATTCTAATTAATATATAGGTAGTGAGAAGTTGCTTTAACAATTTGGAACTGGTATTTATTAATGTATACTGCATATATACATCACCCTGATAAAATGTGTGTCAGTTTTTGAATTGTAATTTAAAAGGATGACAAAAAAAATGAACAATAAATCAGTTGAATCAATTGAAAGTTCATTTATTCGGTTTATGTATAGGCTAAATTTTTTTTGTACAATACAAACAGTACCTATTCTAAATCAAAACTAACATTTTTTTACAGCAAATAAATGCTTTTAAATTTTAAATTTAATTAGTTCATTTATTTAATAATCATATAATATGGAGGATATTATATTTTCAGAATAAATACTTGAAACAATACTCAGTTGAAAAAATACGTTTTTATTTATGTTTATATAAATGTATATATACAAAATGTTAACTATTAAATATCTATAATTTATAAATTATATAATATTGGTAGTTTAATAATGAATTCAAAATGAAATAATCAGAGAATATCAAGTTAATGTTTTCTTTGAATTTTTAAAGAACCTTAATATTAAAATGAGCCAATATATAAATGTATTTATATTCAAGAGTATATAATAGTATTTTTTTTATTGGGTATTGTTTAAATTAAAATAAATGTTTAAATTCCTTAATCTAAGAATACTAGAGTAACTGTATATTATGTTGATATGTCAAATAAGTATTGTTTTTTTTTTTTTATGAATTATCATTTAAAACTTATACAAAAAAGTCACAAAACAGCATAAACCACTTCATTCATATTACCAAAACTTATATTTATTCACAAATTAAAACTCTTTAAAAATTAAATCATTTATCATTGCATTTTAATTTATAATTAAAAATGATGAGAATACCAATATATAACTGATTTTTTCTGTTCAGTGTTTTGTAGTTATTATACGATCGAAAAATTTACAACTGAACTTTTTCCAATCCTCTCGATTTGTGTTTAATTTTTAAAATTATTATGGTATAATATAATGTAATGAATATAACGATAATTAGTTACAGCAAAAACATAAAATATATCTCATTTTAGTTGTGTAAAATAATCCTTCGTAAGTTTTGAATAATGCATAGAACATTGTACGAATTGTCTACATAGTTGAGCTTTAATTACGACGCATAATATTATAAGATTTAGGAGTATAGATCGCTACAAAAATGTATTTATTTTCATAAAAATTATTTTACATACTTTTTTGTATGAAGTTATTGAATCGATATTGTAAGTGTATTTCATATAATTTGTGAAATAAAATTATAGATAGTTATAAAAATACACAAGTACGATATCATGAATTTAAACAAACTTTATCAATAAAAGGAAAGGAAATAAATAGTTTGTAATTCGTATGGTTCAATCATTTAATATCTACCTAGGTACTTGTCATATTTCATAGGTGTATACTATTATATATACTGAGGCACACGGTGGTAATGTGGTATGGTAGTTGGTCGCAGTCAGTAACGTGTTCTGGGGTCAAGCATCTGCCAGCGTCACTAGCTCTTGGGTTTCTAGTGACGACTCCTCACCTCATAAACACGTGTTCCAAAGAACCGTACAGTAAAAAACATGCTAATAACCATGCGGTTTATGCCATACGATAAGTTAAAAATAAATAAAAATTAATATGTGCTTTACACAATAATCACGTTTATATAATTTATACACATGAAAAAAATAGAATGTCACTGAAGATTGTGGATAAAAATATATATTTTTTGAAATTACTATGATGCAAAGACTTTCTATTTTCATGTTAAAACTGTGTTCTTAAACGAGAAACCATTGTCATCATTGTTTAACCCTGGTAATCTATTTTATAACTTTGGTAAACTCATATCAGAAAATGTCTAATGGAAACTAGAGTCCTTTAAACATACTTACCTAGTCTAGTTGTTAGTACTTAATGGAAGTTGTTTGCTGTCATATTATAACAAGCAACAAAGTTTCATATAATTAGAATGTAACGAATGCAACGGAGTCCTATTAACTTGTTAATAAGTCAAGGTTGTTATCAATTTTTAAACTTCACTTGTTAATCGTATTAACTTACTATTAACTATTAACTAGATGAAAGTCGTAAATAAATGTGCGGTAAATTAATTATCTTGTCATATAGGTACTCATGTACATTAATGTCTTTTAATTTTATTTATTTTTTTTTTAGAATCATACGTCAGTTTTTACTAGTTATTTTATGCATAAAGCTCATTGAATTAAAAATTTAATAAATTCATATCTCCTTTCTGAATCATGAAAAACATTTGACTATTTTTTTACACTCAACATTATTGCCCTAAATTTTTTCTGTAGATGATGTGTAACAGTTACTAAAAATATGTTTTTATATAAAAACTGAGTACAAAAATCTAAAATTATAGAATGTCTAATATGTATTAATCAACTAACTATTCTATAAATTGTAATATTTGTACAATAAGTACATACCTAATTAGAAACTCACGGTGTTTGTAATATTTTACAATAATACGATTTCGTTATACATTTTGGAGTACAATATAGAATGGTTATGATTGTGTTGTTTATAATTACGGGTTTCGATAAAAATCTTACCGAATTGTAATGAGCACATTTAAATCATATTATTATTATTATTATTATTATTATAATTTTTTTGTATTTTACTGGGAAATCCCGAACTGAAGTATTTAGTTTGTATTTTACAACTCCCACGGTACTACTAAAACATAGAGGTTGATCCCTTGCGTGTCCCTGGCTTTAATGTTAATCTACGATGCAAAGATAAATTCAATGTTTTATTTTTTTATCGTGTTGAAAAAAAAAATCCATGTGAAATTTCCCCCAGGGACTTTTTGACGAAAACAGTCATTTAGTATTATTAAATTATAGGTCATGCATATACATTTTATATTATATTACTAGTGCAATGTAATAATATGATGTAAACGAGTACATTTTTAATATTTTTATCTATAAATACAAATCATGTTATTTTTTTTATAGACATCAAACTTTTCAAAATGTTTAAAGGATATGTAATGTATCTAATAATAGGACTGCTCTTAAACAAAAGACCATTGAGTGTAAACTTGGTAGGTTATATTCCGTAAATCAACATTTTATAACTGTGCAATATAAATATGATATAGAGGGGTAGAATAATAATGTCTATGTGGACACACGCTGAGTTTCTCCTGGGTCATAAAAGTAGGTGTTCACAAAGCATTCGCGTTTAAACTATTTTTATGTTTTTTTTTTTCGAGCAAGATTATAATTGCTAAATTGAAAAAAAAAATTAATTAAAATAATTAAAAAATATCATTATTCAGTTTTTCGTATAACGCATGATTATACTTTTATTGTAAGTAAAAAATAATCATAAAATATTTTATAATAATTTATGTTATATAACATAAAATGTATTATTAGAAGTATAAACATCCCGATTTGAGGTTATAATTAAGAAAGCACTTCATATTTGTATATTGAATTATTTTCCAGTGATAAATTTGCAACGAGGTCTCATTG
>PVMI01060424.1:0-15076 GCA_008528875.1 Aulacorthum solani | reverse complement strand
TAAGCACACGATAAAATGTTATTGAAAACAACACACACTCGTATATATATATAAATAATAATTATTATTATTAGTCAAAAAGTTAACTACAAAAGTAAACGACAACAGTTCTTGGTTAATTCATTTAAATATTTTGTAAAACGTTCATATTTTAACTACAACAGTTAACTTGGCTATATATAATCAATTAAAAAAGTAAAATCGCACAATTTCTAGAAGGGCGTTACCGGAAAATAAAAACATGGTATGAAATAAAATATATTATTCAAAAAGAATATTAAATATAAAATAACGCACTAATATTGCATATATAATGCGCCGTCTCAACTAAGAAAACCGCGAAAATTAGGTAAAAAACTAAAAACATATAATTTAAATTCTGTAATACTCAATTAAAAAATGCTTGTATTCGAAAAATAAATCTACGTCTAGTCTGAATGATGAAATTAAATTATGATCTCCCTATTTTTTTTTTTAATGGAATAATAATAAATTACGAAATATTATGACCTTTTTTAGTAACACACATATTTGTTTTTTTTGTGTTTGTGAACTATAGAACCATAATATATTTTTGTAATTTGCAATTCATCAATTTTAAAATTTATAAAAATATTTCGCACTTATATGCATACCTACATTACATATCTAATAGCAATAAAAGTCATATATTTACCTGATTCGCTTTATTAATTTGCTTTTTGAGGCCGGCAAACGCCATTTTGGTAGCTTTTTAATCAACTCGTGTGTATAAAAAACTGACCTGAAACCAATAAAGAACAATTTTACTAGAAAAAAAAGACAACATTTTTAAAAAGTGTAAGCTACGTAAAGTTATACTCAAAAATTAGCAATGCACAATAATGATATAGGTTATATATAATACATATAGAGAATTAAAATCGACGTTTTAAGTCCATATCTAATTTCAAAAAATGCCTAAAATAATCTCCATATATATTGACGCTATAGCAAAACATCGTAATTATTGTATAATAACGAAAACAGAATAAAATGATAATTATGTGTATGATCTTTCAACGATTTCGCACTGATTTTACCAAAAATATCCGACGGGATGATTCGTGTGCGGTGCGTCTCGTACGTACTCGACTTCCGGTGACACTAGCGCGCGACTAACGCAGCGATCGCAAAGCTCGATGACTTTTTTCGCCGTTCATCTCGCCCATCGTCGCACACTACGCCGTACCGGCAACGGCGCTTGCGCTTAGCTCCCGGCCGCCAACGTTATAATATTATATTAACGGCGAGCACACATAATAATATATACCAGCACTATAATATAATATTGTTTGGCCCTCCGTTTTACGTATGTGGAAACGTGTACGGTTTTTTTTTCATTTTTTCGTTCGTTTAACGTTATAATTATATTGTTACGAAGAATGCCCAAAACGCATATACTGCACATAAAATTATATCATATTATATAATATGTATATATTTATTAAACTCGGTGAGAAAACATATTATTACCACACATTACCAGCGAAACACGTTTTTTTTTTAAAGCGTAAAGGTAGACACGTCACACTGACACACTACAGCTGAATACAACATATAGGTACACATTGTACTCGACTGCAACGTACGCTCATAGTTGTCGATAATAATTACGGGAGATCCACATGTAACATGTTGAACGTCACTTATAATCAAATTGCATTGTCGAATACACGGCCTATTGACATTTGAACGCACTTAACATTTATGATTAATTCCAGTCCCCGCGGGATTATCATTGTGTATAAGTGTGATGTGATAAATTTATAATATTATATAATGATTCCGGCAGGTTGTAGCTAATACAGAAATACACGAGTCACGAGATCATAATCTAAAGTTCAAAACGGCGCATGCACGTTTTCATTCATTTTCACATAGGTATCTATTGTTTTCTGTTATCGTCAAAAAACATATCATGCCAATCCTGAGTAGATTAAATTATCAAAGATTGTTTTTCTAATTAAGTTTTGTAAAATTTCAATTCAAAGCCAAAAACTTTGTTCAGCGAAACCCATTATCTTCTCGAAGAATAAATTTTAAAAAAATTATTCAATTTTTAATTTATATCTTTTAAAAATAAAATTTCTCAATATTATAATAGTTATTGAAAAAATATATTAATTGCATTAGAAAAAAATTTAAGAAAACCTTTGAAATTGTTATTTCATTATAATTTCATAAAATTACAAATATTATGTACACAATTTCTTAAATTAGTGTAAGAATAGAGTAAGCAAAATGATTAAGAAGAAATATATGTCTTGGGTGTACTTCTTGTGTGTATAGTAAATTAGAAAGCAATTATTACATTAAAATAACAACCAAAGCGATTCTGAACATGGTTGTTTCAGACATTTTTCAGAAAAAGTAAAACAATATTTAATAGGAATAATTATGTAGAAATTGTAATCTCTATAGGTAACTTCATAATATGCACCTAATAAAGTGAATAAATATGGTGGATTGTTAAGATATGTAGGACAGTTGTTCAGTAAATTAAGCCATCAAAAAATAATGAAAATTTCAAGTAAACATTACTTTGAATTTCTTTAAAAAAAAATCCTTTAAAGTCAAAAGTTAAACTATATTGAGACAAATACACAAAAAAAACTGAGCCAAAACGTAGCTGTTTTCTAAATATTAACACATATATTTTTATTTTACATAAGTTATTGCAAAAAAATTCAACGAAGACACCATCTGCGTTTAACTAGTAATTTTCAATCTACACAAAAATTTGAACCAGTTGAACCACGACAAAAATATTTAAAAAAAATCTATAACTTTAAAGCTATTTAATTCTTATTGTCAGCAGACAACAGATAATGAAAAATATTATTCCATACAAATTCAACAATGATACATCGAATATTATTAAGTGATACAATCTATCGCTGCAGTTTTCTGTTACATATCTAATAATAATAATAATAAGTGATTAATGGATATAATTTATAAATGTACATTAGATTCTAAATGGCGTATAATTTTAGCTTGTCATTAACTTTTAAACAGTAAAAATGCTTCAATCATCAACTTACTGTGAGAATGGTTTTATCGAATAATAATCGGTAAATTAAAATTAAGAATATGGTAATAAACGAAAAAACAAAAAAAAATTAAAAACGTGAACTTTTAAGTAAAATTGCTGCACAAAATCAAATCGGATATTCAAAATTAACAGTTTTTTTTTTAACTTTGTAGGTTTACAATTTATTTCAAAATTTACAAGAAATTAACAATTATATATTATAAGAAATAAAATAATTATTATATAATTTAGACGGTTTATTGTTGAATATGTCACACAACAGATTTAAAAATGAAATCTAACAAAAAAAGTTAGTATCCTAATTGAAGTAGATCTTTCCGTGGAAATGTTTACAATATTTACGTACTCAGTCTCCCAACCATAAAATAAAATACTTAGAAATAAGTATGGGCAATTTCAGCTCAAAATCGTTTTTCGTTTACAATGATTTATCATTAGATTAATACTGAACACATACATTACAGTGACTCAGTGGCGAGGTACACTTAACGCCTACTATAGGTATAAGATGTAACAAAGCGACTTCCCCATTTCTTTTTTAAATACCTACAAGTTTACTCTAAAATAATTTTTCGTTGTTTTTTTTATGAAAATTAAAAAAGAGAAAAACGATAATTGATTCTGTATTAACGAGGGAAAATGTGTAGAACGAGGAATCATTGATAATTTGTTATAAGTTTTAAAATTACAATTCGTTGTAATTAATATGTTAGATATAAGCTAATCTAATTATGTAATAAATAATATGCCAAACAATGAATAAATAAAATAAATTTATTCAAAGAGTTTAATAATAAAAAGCCGTAAACATTAAATACATAAAAAAAAACAAAAATAATTCAATGTTTAATTAAAAACAAAAAATAGGAAAATAAAAAGTAAAAAAAATAAGGAAAATCCTTTAAAGTTAGAATTAATGCATCAAACAACTAATAAGAAGAAAAATAAGAACTCGTTAATTCATCCAATTAAATGTACTAAAAATAATTTGTTAATGTTTAAAGGAATACAATTATAACTATACGTTGTACCTACACTATTGTATCATTCGATTTTGTTCGTTAAAAATACACATTAACTAGAATTCTCTTAGAAACTATAAATTATACCATAAATGATATTAATAACACATATAGTTTATTCTCTATAAAAAAAATAATCACAACTTAATTATAAAACAGTATAATAATTTATTTGAAGTGTAAGCGGAGTATTACGATAATCTTTGAGAAGTGAGGTATATAATACCACACTTCAACAGTAATCGTTACTGTACCAAAAACAATCCTCAAATATCATTAGTGTCAAAAAATATGCCCACAATATATTCACTTATAGCAAAAAAAAATTTATATATATATGCAAACTGTATACAACTTAAACTTAAATATATGAGTACTTAACAAAGAGAACCAAGTAAAAGTGCCAAGACACTCTTCTTGCTCTCCCGGGTGGTAAGTTTAATCACAATATCATATAATATTTTTAATTTTAAAATGAAATGATAAATCATTGCGTTCAAATAACAGTTTTTAGAGAAGTTCGGAAAAAGGTCAACATTTTTATAAACGACGTTAATTTAATTTAATTTATATTTTATCACCATAGTTTCATAATTTTTTGAACGCTTTTCTTTAAGTACTAAATCTAAATATTAACTATCTAAACTACAAGCTGTGGTCAAATTCCAATCGATTAATGAAGCACATAAAAAATTTAAATTAGTATCAGAAAACGTTTTTATTTTCAGTACGTACCTACAAAATAGTGTGCATTATATTAGTATGTAAATTGTAAATACCTAATGGCTGTATGTTACTGGAAAACCTGAAATAGTTCACCGTAGTTCACCATCTACGTCAAGAATCTTATATTACATACCCTGTTTTGTCGTCAGATTGTATTAATGAAATTTATTTATTTTACATTTTTAACAAGTTACATTATATTTAATATGAATTATTTAATAATGGTGATGATTACGGTAACTATTTTGTAGTATAATTTTTTCATAAGACGTGTACTTAACGACTAACACAAAAATAAAAAGTTGTTTTCGAGTTTAATCGGCATATTATAATAATTATTTTTCAATGTTTTTAAATAATGATTATACAAATTAAAATGATAAGTAAAAACAGGAAATAGCTAATATATAATCTTTAATTATTAATTATTTTTATATAATTATTGAAATTAGTAAAAGTTTCTGAGTGAAGAGAAGAATATAATACTATTTAGTAACGTGTTTTCAACTTCTTTTTCATTATTTTCATTTTAATTAAGAATGTCCTGAAAGTTTGAAGTCTGTACTTTGAATCAATCGATAAAAAATATTTACTAATTTGTCCCTACTTTGAAGGAGTTATTTGGTGATTTTAAAGCTAGTTCAAGAATAAGGAAAAACTAAAAAAACATTTGTAAAATGTACGATACACCAGTTTTTCAAAAAAAAATTAATAAATGTAGTTAGTATTTATTGTGTTGTAATTCAAAAACAAATAATCGAAGTCCAAAGAGACAATCGTAGAAATTGTGTAATAATTTGATAACTCCAAATTTGTAAATTCTATACCTAAACTTTCTAATAAAATTATAGTATTTAAAAATGCCTTATGCCTATAGGAAATTGATGTCATTTTACAATTAATAACATTACAAAAGTAGCTGTTGATTATTCCTAGGTACTAAAAAGTAACACTAAACTAAATATTTGAATATTTATTTAATTTTTTTTAAGCTACGGGTGCTAAACCCAACTACTTAATTAATTTATGATACTCTAAAAACTGTAAACTTTATCACCATTAATATTACATTATTCTATGGATTATAAATTAACCTAATAAAAAAAGGATATTTATTTATTATACATAAATAACATTTATGTTTAACTTTTTCTCCTAAGAAACATAAGTTCATAAATTCATCAACGTGTTACGTCTACGCGAATCGTATAAACGTGTTAGTGAATATTATACAACAATTTATTATGTATAATGATTATAAATTAAAATAAATTAATAATGCCAACGAAAACAGTACTCACAGGTTTATCGATATTTAAGAGCCGATCGAACCGATGGACGCTATAGAAACATCCTAACCCTTGAAGTTATCAACCACATGGCCATAGAATTAGTCTAAAAATCACACAAATTAAGATAGTTTTTTCACCGATATAATGAATAGGGAATCCATTTACCAGAATTTATTTTTCTTACAAAATAAATTGTTAAAACATTATTAAACGCGGATAGCGTAATAGTGTAATAGGTACTGATAACCGAAACTCGTTGACCAGCCAGGCACCAGCTATTGCCAGCTGATCCGTAATTGATACCACATAAGCGTTACCAACTGTTTAAAAATATTTTTGTTTTTTTAAAAACACAATATTTAAAGTTTTGACTTATAAGTACACGGAATTCCAAAAATTAATAATCCATACTTCATACTATTCAACTGCTTTATTATTATAATTTTATATTGTACAGAAATACGTAACCGAATGCGAATGAAGTTATGAATAAAACAAACAAATAATTTATAAACTCACAAGTTTATACAATGTTTTATCCTTTTTATTATTTTATTATTGACTATGTCATAAAATATACTAATAAGTATTAAGTAATACATTTGTTATAACAATAGTAAGTACAGGACTACCTCATATAGTACAGTCATCTATATAGATTAAAGAGATTGAATAATCTAGTCTTCGTGTATCGATTTTTTAACGTTATTAAATTTAAATTAAAAACCAGTACACTTTTATAATAATATAATGTATAATATGTATTTGTGATACTTTATGCAATCCAATAACAAATTACTACATTAGTATTAAGTAGTAAAAATTAATTTGATTATAAATCGTTTATAATCTTAGTATAACAAGCTTCAAGAAAATGACTAATGATTACAATAACATTCAGTTCAATAATTATGTTATTAGGATTTATTAAAGAACTACCTACAAGCTACAACTCTATCATGAACGTCAACAATTTAAAGGGACTGAGTGCAAGATATTGTTGTACTATATAGTTTTGAACTGTTTGTCACTAGTCACTACTCAAAATACTGTTCAATATCTAAATACTTTACAATTCTTCTGTAGACCTCTGGTCTGAAAATAATTTCAAGAATAAGCAAAAAAAAAAAAAAAATTATAAAAAAACATTCTTTAGCACATATCATAAAAGTATAAAATTGTATTACTTGACGTCGACTTATAAATTGTAATTGTAATTTAAACGCAGAATTAATTAAGTAGATAGATCTATAGATCGATAAAGTAACCTACATGAGTATTAAGAATAGAAATCAGAATGTATACCCAATATATTTACATAAAACAACAAATTATTATTTGAATACCATTATATCAACATTCATTTTCTATTAGTTAGTTGACTAATGAGATTTTTAGAACATTTTTCAGTGATCCGATGACAGTTATTTGACAAATCCAAATAATCTCTAATGATGCGTTTCATGATTTTAACAAAACAATTAATGAGTCGTAAACGATTTGACCGTTAAATGTCATAATTATGCATTTATTCAAATACCACCAATGGCCTCTATCACTATCCAGTATAGATACAGCAACTTATCAAATAATAACAAAGAACTATCGATCGTTCGAGTGTCAGCGAAACAATATTATTTTTAAACAATGATAATAATCCAGCTGGTCCACCGTTATTTATAGGTACTCAGTGGGCAATAGTACCGCAATCACATAAATATTATATACTACAAAATTATCTGTAAAAAAAACAAATTATACCTAATTATTAAAAAGTTAAAAATGGGTTGAGTACTTAAATAAGCTTAAATAGCTGGAGACATTTTAGGGTAAACTGGCTTGCGGGAGCTGGGGCCAGTGCGTTTTCGGGATGGTCCACACCCACCCCACCATCCCTTAGCTGGATAAGTGTCTGCAAGCTGTATATTAACAATTTATATTGATTAAATAAAAAATTATATATCCACTAAAAAACCTAAGTAATACATAAAATCTTGTTTATGTTCTTGGATAAAAGTGATTAAGTGACTTTTAATAGGATTAAATATTTAAACACAACTCATACTTTATTATGTATAGGTACCAAAAGAAAGTACCCGGATATTATATCGGTACCAGATGGACGCATAAAATATTTGTTTGAAAGCTGGAGCCATTAGCCGATAGATAGAAAGTTTTAAGACTTAAAAGTTATTTACAAATTTAAGTTATGAGTTATGACTGAGATAATAATCTGAATTCTAAATTCTAAACTCATATGATAAAATTGTACAGGTGTATTTTTTTAATAGAAACAAAAGAACAAATTTATTATTTTAATCAATGATTACTTATAAATTTAAAAGAGTCTCACTGATTGTTCCGCCGTTAAGAATAACTCGTTTAAAAAAAAATGTTTGACTACCTAATCTGTACCTTAAAATATATAAACTCTTAGTAGGTATGTATATGATGGATACTAAATTAGTGAATAATGAGTATTATCATGAACTTAAATATTAGGTGATCTTATACCTACTATCTCAGTCTATGGTATTATTTTATGAATTAAGTAAAACTCGTTTAATAAGAAACTTTGAAAATTGTATTTATACAACAATCATAATAAACATCAAGTTATCCACAGTAACTCTATTTATGACTACCTAATAATATCATACATGATCTGTGATTTTTTTATAATAATAAATTCATCACACAAAATATTTATGGACGCAAGGACGTTGGCTTTGACTTTTCGATAGGACTGCCAAAATGTACAACAGACATAATCTGACGAATAGATATACAATTTTTTAGTTTTCAACTAAACCAAAATCGTGTTTATTCTCTTATTTTGTAAATTATTTAATTTGCTTATGTTCAAATGTAAAATGTTTTCAAAAACTTAATAAGTAGGTACTTACTTATTTACTATTATTATTATAATTTCGTATAATGGTAGGTATTAACCTCTTCGAAACGTACCTAAACAATTCCCTGTGTTAAAAATTCCAGCCATCGGCAATCATACAAATTTACATCCACTTCAACAACGCCCCAAAACCAACACCCCTTAAAGACGTAGATATAGAGGGTGCCAACTGCCAATAGATGTATGCACAGTATGTGCTTCGTTATCTAAACACAAACCTAAACATAATATACGTTGTACCCAACCCGTTTTGACTAATAACTCCAGCAGAGCAATTTTACTGTTAAAATATTATTGAATTTTACACACGGGGGTGGTTATTGTAGGGCATTCAGTGGATAACGCTATAAGTTATATAACAGATTCGGTCCCCAAGGTATACGCGCTTATCGAAGCGTATCTATACGTAACTATACGTAAGTCTGTCATTAAAAAAAAAGTTATTTGTTTTCAAAATTATTCAGAAAACGTTCTAAACCCGCACCGTGTGTTGTTTCCGTGTTACCTAATAAGTTTTTCATTTTTTAAGTTTTTATTTTGTTATTCTATATGTTTAGGTGTACCCTGAATCCCTATGTAAAGGAATTAAGAAACACAGTTACACAAACTTATCTCACTAGAAATTCTATTACATAGAAAAAGCTAGGTTGTTACAGTGTACTAACACTGCAAATATCCTAGACCACAAAATATTATTACGGGAATAAATCCAAAAATTGCCCAGATTACAAAAATCATGTGGCTTTATTAAAAAAAAAACACAAATTTGGAAAAAAATTCGTTTCCCTTTCTAGACTAGCCAAATCCTCACATTCTGAAAGCCACAGCAGTTCCAATCAACGCAGTACCTATCACAGCAAATCAACCAGCATGCGATCCATCCAATAAATTATCCAAATTCATCAGGGAAATGTCAAACATCGTACGCCCATTATAAAGTTACTCCACAGCGGTTTTAGATATACTAAACTCCACCTTATCTACTCCTCAATTATCTAAAACACCATGATATCAGTTTAAATAAATCTATTTATATGCCATTCTAATTATCTTTATCTTATATCAATATTATGAACCGATAATACTACCTTATTAATACTATCTATAATTTGTGCTTATTATTTTAAGTTGCTTCGGCATCTAACTTTATTAAAATTATGTTGCATTATTTAAATTTTATTGTACAGCCGCTATTCTCCATAATCGTTGAGCTATATAATTATTGTATTAACAAAAAGCTGAAAAAAAATCCAACAATATCATTGATAGATAGTAGATTTTGTATTAACAAAAGAAATTCGAAATTACCACCAAAAAAATGTATTGCACCAACGATTCAATCAATAAAATATATCTACTTACCTAAAATAAAAATCCAGTTCTGAAAAAAATAGTTTTTCTGAAAATTCAGACCTAAGTGATTATTATTAAGGTATAAACAATTTAAATTTGTTATTGCATACGATAATAATTTCTCAAAACATATATACCTATTACCTATACAAAATTATTTTCTTGGTTACTTACAGTAAGTACTAATTTATTTTATGTTATTATAAAACTACTAATAACTAATTGCAATTTATAGTTTATACATTATATCATTATTTATATCTAGGTAAATATGCATCTCTGAGACTTTGAACTTAAAATTAAATTTTAGTTTCTTCATACAAATTAATGAATTTAATTACCTATAAAGCCCGAATAAGGGTTCAATATATTTACCAATAATATTATTATATTGAGTACCTAAATATAACATGTTTACTTTGTTAGTAAATTCAATTAAAATGACATGTATCAAAATAATTAAGTTTTAATATACTTATAGTTCAACTAATTATAAGTTATTTATTTAAGTCCATAATTTGCTAAATATTGTCATGAGACATTCGAGGCATATAAAAAAAAATGAGATGTGATGCTCCTATTGGTTTTAAATTTTTAATTTTTCGTCATAATTATTTCGTGTTTATATTAAGTAAAAACAATTTAAGTATTGGTAGAATATATTAAAGATTATATCGATTACGAATTGTTTATTAGTTTATCCGTTTTTTATTCGTACATTCATCATGAAATAAATAAAATTGATGGAAATATGACGGAAATGAGTTTATAATATAGGTATATAGCCAATCTTGAGGCCACCCCTCTCATTGGCTCTCAATTTCAATGTTATACAAATATTACTATTTTAATAACTTACGTATTACTCTTACAAATCGGGCATACAAACTTAATACTATAAATGTAAAAATAATACTCAAATTTACAAAATATGCTGTTTTGTTTATATTAATTTGTCTAATATTAGTTTATTAATATATTAATTGCTTCAATTTATTCCAAATGTCGGAATGGTAGGTATCAATTTTTACCATCATATTTTAAAGTCTGACTTTTGTCTATAAATTTTTTTTCTCAAAAAAAATTTGTAATCCTATATGATATTGGCATAAAAAAATGTTATTCTACATTCTATATCTCTACGACAGTACAACAATACTATACTACGACAACACTACAACAGTTGTTTGTAAGCTAGGTAATTTAAATTTCGAATAAATAACAACATTGAAATGAAATGTTGCACCAGCCTTTAGCATGCAGATACAGAAAAACGAAAAGCAACGTGAATGGATCAAAAACTATGAGTCACTCTGTTTTTTACATAATTCAATTTACACTTATCACTTACCACAATAAAAATAATAGGTCAGTAGTCAATCCACAGTGTCATGCATGATTTTAGGTTACCTATCTAAATATTCCATACATACCTATTTGTAAAATATTTGTATTAATCGTCCATTACAATCATCTGGTAATTGGGAAATATTTGAATATTTAAAATTCAACATTTTTCAAAATCGAAAATCATTTTATTGCTATTTTTACAATGTATGTTTATCCTCAAATTTACTTTTTTTTATTTCCCTGAATAAATATTATTAACACTGATTTTTTTCTCATTTCTTTTTTTTAAATGCTTTGGTTCTCTTATGGTACACATTACACATATTATAATATTTTCATTATTTTTATCAGTCCTTCGTGAATTAAAAATTTGTTTATGCCCCACAAGCATACGTTTATCGGTCTATATTATTATGTATTTGTGTTTATAAAAAAAAGGTAATATATTATATTATTATACGCATTTCTACACGTAATTCGGCCCAGAAAATCAGGTGGGTAAAGGGTTCAACTCCACCCCTAAAAAATACTACATTTTACATCAGTTTTTAATATCTATATATTTCTTAACCCCCTTCTCATCACGAAAATGTGTTTAGTTATGACTTTGCAAAAAATAACGTAGGTAATTGTGTCCGAAAAATATTATATAATTAGTCCAAAAAAATACATTCACCTACTATTTTACAGCATTAGATGTAGGTGACTGTCAGTACACAATATGTCACTGTTAAACAAAAATTGTAGTAGATTAGAGTGCCTCATTGGCACACATGTTGTGGTGCCAAGGGGTGCCTTAGCATCTCAAAATTATTTTGAGTTAAAAATATTGTTTAAAGTGTAATTTTGCGTTTGTATGAATGAGTTTAGTCCAGTCTGTATTGGTAATACACTAATGCCACTAATTCCAATTTCCTGTTTAAACATATGTTTAGTAAATTTAAAATGAATAAAACAAATTGATGAAAGTAGTGAAAATATGGATGACCCTGATTGCATCCATGGCTCATCAAAGAATGTAGTAGTCATTGTATTAATTTATCATGATATATAGGACAAAAAAAAATTCTCTTTTAAAAAGTCAAGTTCACTTATTCGATTTTAAGTAATTCATAATTTTATTTGAAATTAAATTAATTTATACTTGGTGAGTATAACCGTATAGTTGTATAGGGAACGAGGGAACGAAGCTTTCCAAGAGTCACTTTGGGGTAAAACATTTTAGCACTTCCAAGTTGAAGACTGAATGTGCTCTTATAAAGTATCTACCAAATGCTAAAAAATTATTAACTCTTTAAATACACGCATTATGTCATTATCATGTATATTATCGCAATATAAATTTTCCTATTCATGTTCATACTATTATTACTATCAAGTATCGCTACCGAATACCGACGATCGACGTTACCACTGATTTTATTTATACGTAAATAGTTATCTCATCATTGGCTATGCAAAGTGTACAATGTATATAATAACTATAATGTGTGGATTTGTATGAACTACTAAAAAAGTCTACTAAATGTCAAAATCGTGAAAATATGCATCAAATACTCAAGACAAAAAATTTAAATTGTGTAGTATATGACAAATTTAAATTCACAATTTTTATTAGATAAATATTTTTACTAGTCAATACATTTTTTTTTTTTTTAATAAATTAAGCGAGTTATAATTATAACTGTAGGTGCTTAATGAAACATTATTGTATACATTTTTTTAAATATTTGCTTCAATATACAATAACAAATTTCAATAACCAAAAATTTGCAATTAGCTTCAAACTATTACAATAAGTTAAGACTACTAACAAAAATCCTAAAAATGTGAAAAGAAAAAAATGCAATTGCATAAAAATCCGAACGCTAGTACCTGATAACCATATCTATTCCTATACTAGTAGACCATGCTAATATAACTAATGCCTAATTATAAATAATGCAGATCAGATATTAGATAACTGTAGCCAGTAGGAAAATCCAATTTACTATACGTATGGTAATTACAATATAAATTCTTTATTTTACAATGATGTTTTGTGTGTGTGTGTGTGTGTGTGTGTGTGTGTGTGTGTGTACACTGTGCACGATAATAGGTTGAAATAATGGTTCGATTTTTAACTTCAGTATCTTTTGCGGTGGGAAGTGAATCTAGTTGATGCATTCGGGAGGTCAAAATTTAAATTCACAGTGGTTTTCAAAAGCACCTGTAAAAACAAAAAAAAATAAGGAAAACCGGGATGAGGGTATATTCATATTATGAATTTATCCTTTAGTAACTAGATTCTATTTAATACTCATTTATTATTTTAGGTATATTGATTTTTAGGTTAAAGTTACAACTTCTGTCTTAAGCTGTGCATATTTTATAAAAGGGCAGATGCTCGTTAATACTAACAAATTAATGAATAAATAAATATTTAACATTGTTTTGTAAATAATTGAAGTATTTTTGTTTTATTTTTCAGGAAATTAATGCATATTTTTTTTATAACATTAGTTATAATTCCCTAAGTAGAAAATTCTCGTAATAATAGCTGAATACTAAAAAAAAATTAATACTGTAACATTTTAACGAGAAGGGAAAGTTTGTTCTTTATTACAAAAGGTTGTGAAAATTGGTATAAATGGGGGGGGGTCGCTTTCCAGGTATACGTTATACCAGGTCTTACCAACCTTTTCCAACAATAAACTTTTATTAAAAATAATAAGTATCTGGTGATCGACCACTATTTGTTTATAATTTTAGATATATTATTCCATGCAGTTTAATTATGAAGTGTAAGTAATATTCTTCTTTTATTATTTCTCCATCGGAAAATTGTATTTTTTTCTTCACTTTACTTTCTATACCAGTGGTGCGCAACCTTGGGGTTGAGAAATTTTACTAGGGGTCACCAATAATTTTACACCAAATGAAAAAGTTATATACTACCTATGTATTTCTACTAATATTTTATAATATATATATATATATATACTTAAACATCGATTATTAAGTTAATATAGGTTATACACTTATAAAATGTTGGTAGGAATTTGGGTCGTATTAACAAAAAAAATCATCTTGGGGGTCGTGGATCAAAAAAGGTTGAGCAGCACTGTTCTATACCTATAAAGCGGAAAAGTGTGCTTAAGTCTTACACTCTAAGACTATATGGTGAACCGTCCAGTTATTGAACACCCTCCAAGTGGGCGGACCGGGGGGAGGGGAGGAGGTCAACTGACCCAGTTTTTTTCTTAGTGGCCCCTCAAAATGACAAACTACAAAACATTTTTTTTATTTGAAAAAAATATGTACAATAGTCAATAATAAGATAATATTAAATAATAATAATAAT
>PVMI01060418.1:0-12179 GCA_008528875.1 Aulacorthum solani | reverse complement strand
TCTTTCCTCCACTCCTCCCCCTGCCATCCCTTCCACGCACCGCGCGATCAACACGGCAACCCCCACCGCACGGTTAAAGTAGTTGTCCGCCGTGTACGCTTGATCCCGTGGGGCGCACGTGCGTCTCTCGATCGCGGTGGCTCTGCAGTGCAGCCAACCGTTAGGTTGTCGTCGGCGAGTCTGTCCGACTTCAGAGGCGGGTATCACATACTAAGGCCGGAAAGCCCACAATATGGTGTTCGGATGGTACAGTGCACCGCTGGCTGTGGCGCTGTTCGCTGACACTTTTGGAGTGCCTTGATAGAGATTCAACCACTTTTGGCGGGACGTTTGACGTTGACCAGCGACGTGGTCACTGGTCACAACACGGTGTCCCACCAACATTTTCCCTACTCGGCAGTAGTTGACGTGCGATGTGACGTCGTAACAACGAACTTTTGGATTTGATTCAGAATATCATTATTATTAGGTTATCGAAAAGTCATTATTACGACGACACGATAAGTGGAGTACGAGTGTTACGGCGACTACAACTACGATTATTGTCCATAAAAATATTTTGCTTCGGATACAAAATTAAAAATACGAGTATGAGAAGTCATTTAATGGATTTGTAAAAATTGAATTCAATGATATAAAATCATTTCATACGAAAAATAAATTTAAAAGAAGACAGTCGTCATCCTTCGATATTATCAAGTATATTTTATGATATAATATTGTTATTCAAGTAATTGGTTTTACTATATTAGGCATTAGCACTACCGTAGTTTACATTATTTTTTGCCGAAAAAAATTAATTTTAAAAAGTATAATAAATAATCAATAAAAATATAAAAGTTTCAAGTTCTCAGGAATAATATTTTTAAATTACAACAAAACAAAAATAGTTATTTTTTGTTTAAATATCTAATTTTGTCAAGATTTGTACTTGGAATGCTTATAAAAAAAATAGTGCGTGTGTATTTTTAATATTTTTAAACTGATTTTATAACAATGTGTGAAGAGCTTTGTGTTACGTTTTCAAGCTTTTCGAACCAATAAATAAAAGTTTATTGACATTTATACAGAAAAAAAACTAAACAAATTTCAAATTTCTTGTTTCTGTAAAAGTGTAAACAGATCAAAACGTGTTTAATGTGTGAACATTTTATCAAGTATAGAAAATATTAAAATAAACGTCTGGTGAAAATATCAAGTATCTGAGGATATTTGTTTTTAAATTACAACAAAATTAAAAATCGAGTGAATATCTAATGTCGTAAGAATTTGAACTAAAAAATGTTATTTGATGTTTCACTAGTCTTTTTTTTGTTAGAGATAGACAAACATACGAGGAATCTTGTATTGAACTCTCAAATCTTATATATAAAAATGAAAATTTTGTCAACATTCTTATTTCAGACTCTCATACAAAAATATTGTGGATTTACAAACAACTTTTTTCTTAATTTCCCATAACAACAACTTATGAGGACCTTAATATTAACTTGTAAGCCTTGTATTAAGTTTTCTATTTTTTCGACCAAATAACAATTTTTTATCGACATTAATTTAAAAAAAAATCTAATACAAATTAAAATTTTCATATGTCTATAAATAGCTCAACATGAGTCAAAATATTTTGAAAATTGTATCGTGCATGGAATATATCAAAATGATAATGTAAAAATTCAGTGAATGTTTCATGTATCTACAGTAATTTGTTTTCAGAGTTATACTTATACCAAAAATCAAAAACCAATTTAAATGTCCGTTTTTTCTTAATTATTTTTTCCCGGTAATTTTTACAGTATGTACTTACATATTATAGCATTTTAATATTATCATATGAGCCAAATGTGTTTGCCAAAAGTGTTTTACAAGTACAAATTTAAATTGACTTCAAAATGTTCAGTAATATTAGTTGATGGACACAATTTCTCAAACAGTAATGAAACTCATGTTAATATTACCCACTCATTTCATCAGGTTTCAACCATGTATCTTCCATTTCTTCTCTCTGTTCATCATTGATTTTTTCACCTTTATAAGCCTTTTCATTTAATCTGGTGAACTTTTTAATGAAGGTAAATCTAGAATATCCGTATTGGTGTAACATTAAAAACCGAAATTAAAAACTTTTCATTTTTAAATTCTGAAATTAACTTATTTTTTATTGTATATGTCAATGGTATATGATTTTTGTTTAAAACTTGAGGCTATATAATAATTAATTTATGTCTTAAAATTGCTAGGCTTGTTGAAGCATTGGCTTTTAATTGACCTAATTCGAAATTTTCTGACTTCACCTATCCTGATTTGACCTCATTTGGCCTTTGCTGATTTGACCTTATTTGACCTCTCCTGACCTTCGTGTCCTTTCCTGATTTGACCTTATTTGACTTTTCCTGACCGGTCAGTCGCGTTGAGTAAAAATCGATTGACGTTCAACTCAGTCATTTAGGTAGACAATGTAGGCCAATATGTTAGGGAGACAGACAGGGCGATGGGTGGCTGAATGTGAAAAATATTTTTCTTCTTCAAAAGCGTGTAAGTATGTAAATTGTGAGTGTCATTCAAGTCAGTCATCACCAGTCTTTGGTACCAAGTTTTTTACGTACAGTGGGTAAACATAAAATCGAAAGCCGTGCTTGAGTGTCTAGCAATTCAGTCACCCAACGGTGAAAATCGATTCAAGTTCAACTCAGTCAGCTAGGTAGGCAATCAGACTCCTTCAGATAGTGGACAACGTAGGAATACATGTCAGGTGGTGGGCGGATATAAGTAAAAAATATTTTTCATGTTTAAAAAAATATAATTCTACAAGTTGAAAGAATAATAGCCTAAAACCGAAAGCTGTGTTTAAGTGTGTAGTAAGTCAGTCACTTCGATTGACATTTAACTTAGTCACCCTAAGTAGGCAATATGACTGCGTGGGTTGGATGTCAGGTGTATTGCGGACACAATGGTAGGGATGGCTGAAAATAGTATTTTCAAAAGCCAATTAAAATACATAATACATTGGCCCGGCCTCGATGCACTTGCTCGGACAATTAAAATAAAAAACAACACTGGATGGCTTACGATGTAAAACCACCTAGACTAGGTGTCGGGGTAACGATTGACTTCAACTATACTATTCATGAAATGCTGATTTCACAATGCATTTACGAAGTATTCAAACTTTACACATATGATGCAATATACATATTTCATCCGAATTTATCGAACGGTACATAATAATAAACCTTCCAAATTTGAAAAAATATGCCAACGAATTGAGATATTAGAGGACGTCAAGACTACAACACTTAAAATGTTTTTAAGCTATAATGATTACCTACTGCATTAAACATTGTTTAACCGATTCAATTCGTATAAATTGTGTGCAATATATATTAAATCGCATATTCTAACATATCAGGTGTGTAAATACCACGATTTCCATCAGTAATTAAATATATATTTCACTAAAATAGGTATGCACCCCGTTTGAATATAGTTTATTCAAAGTTTATTTTAATTCATGTTGTGATGTGACAATTAATATCGCATCATAGCATAAAATTAATAAATTTGATCATAGACATGAGAGTAGCATACAAAATCCTAGAATAGGTAGTCTTTTGTGAATTAAGCTCAGTCACATCTGTGCCTCCAGTATAACTAAATGCAAATATGCAGATCATGTAAAAATAATAGCTGTGAACATCAACCATTATAAGTATTGTGCTTCATTTATCAATTGTTCCAAAATGTGTAGGCTCAGCTGACTCATAAACTACATAAATATAACATGTATAAATCATATTTAAATGTTGTTTAATATACAACATCAATATAAAATTATTATATGACTTAACAATATTGACTGACCTACTCACCTCTATGCCAGTTTATGCAAATACATATAATTGGGTGGGCTGATTTAAGTGGAGAAGTATTTTTCTTGTTAATATTTTCTTATAAATACAAAATGAGATTACACTGCAATTTCCGATATATTTTGTTAAAAAATTGATATTTTTAAGGTATACTAATATAAAATATTGTTGTAAACAATATAAGAACAGTCGGACGTTACTTATTACATGTGTAATATAAAATCCAGCATTATTTATGTCCAATGCTTAAATTTATAATATTATCCTGAATTTATAATCTACATCAGCCAGTCTAAAATATTTATTGTACTCTATGTATTATGCACTATGTTTGAGAAAAAATTTAAACCATATAATTGTGTGCATGTAAGGCAAGTTGCAATTCACAGCTCTCAACGTTAGTATAACTAACTTATTGATTGAAATTGAAAATAAGCAATTAATGTAGATAGAAAAATATACCTGCATGTGAATAATCTGTTTTAGATTCTGAGAGGAGCAATGAACGTATTGATTTTAAAATGATGTGTTTTTTTTGTGTTCATCTTCCCTTTTAGGACAGTAATGATGCTAGAACAGTTGAAAGTCGCTTATAAAATGTGGACTATCGAATTTATTTAGCTTTATTTGAGTTCAATTCTTAAAGCTTTAATATTAGGTATTTATCAAGGATTTATAATCTATTGATTACTTATTGATTCACAATTTGCGTCGTCAACCAACTAATTTATGAGTAAAAAAATATATAGTGTTCAATATACAGCATACAACATGAATATAATATTATTATATGATTTAACAACATTTACTGACATACTCACCTCATATGCCAGCTTATACATACACATATTTTATTGTTAATATAAAATGCAACCACACTGCAATTTCTGATATATTTTGTTAACAAAATTGTTATTTTTACTACAGTTATACTAATATAAAATATTGTAGTAAACAATGTAAGAACAGTCGAAGGTTACTTATTAAATGTGGACTATAAAATCCAGCATTATTTATGTTCAATGATTAAATCTATAATATCATCCTGAATTTACAATCTACATCGGCCAGTCTAAAATGAACATTGTACTTTATTTATTAACGCACTATGTTTGAGAAAAAATTCAAACAACATAATTGTGTGCATGTAAGTCAAGCTAATATAGAACTCTCAACGTAAGTATAGCTAAAAATTGAACGAAATTAAAAATAAGCCATTTATGTAAAAAAATTGTTTGTTAATTTGATTTCATTCACATAATTAAGAATAGTTTTTTTAAACTATTGTCGTGATGTGACAATTAATGTGGCATATAATTGAGAGAGGTAATCATAGACATGTCAGTAGCATACAAAATGCCAATACACTGCAATTTCAGGTTTATTTTGTTAAAAAATAAAAGACTTCTACTACGGGTTTACTAATTTATAAGTACACATACAATTCTATAATAAAATATAAAACATTATTTTTGAGTTTATTTAACATAGTCAGTTGTACGTTGTCTTATTAATGTCGCTTTCAGTATCAATGATTTATAGTATATACTTAACAGAGCATACATAACAATATAAGAACAGTTAAACGTCGCTTATAAAATTTGAATCCATATAATATTATTATACGACTGGACAACATTGACTGACCTACTCGCCTCAAATGTACAGTACAACCGAATGTCATGTAAACGTGTCAATTATTATTAATATAATATAACAATATAGCATATAAATTATATCTCGAAGGAAAACCGATAACGGAAGTGTGATAACAAAAACATGAGAATTTGGAAAATTTGGAGAAAAAAAATGCAAAAAATGAGGTGCAATGGTAATTTCTGCGGGGCGGCCGTGCTGTTCTAATGAGCCGCCGCATGCTCGTCAGCCCTTGCGCATCGTACCAGCGTGCCACCGAATCGAAACCACTATCCTACGGGGAACGTTCTAACGCCTAGACCTACCTATCTAGGATTCGAGTTGACATCAGACGTCAAAACTACAACACTTATGGTGTTTTTCCGCCTTAACGAATACCGCGTTACACGTCGTATAACCGATCGAATCGCGTGTGATAAGACCTCAAATTTGATTTTCCCGTCGATAAAAAAGGACGACCGGGCGATTACGGGGAAAAACGATATATATATTATGTATTATAAAAAAGCGACACGTATACAGGTAGTGTATTGAGGCATACACTCCCACCGCGCGCTCGGTCCGCGAAACGAATCCGGACGAAAACCGAACGCCGGCGAGGGAAAACGGGGAGCGGAAGGGTCTAGAAACGTCGGGGGGGNNGGGGGGAGGAAAAACGAAAATTTCGGAAAAAAAACGCCGACTTCGAGATAACGGGCGATAAGCGCGACGGGGCTTGGAAAAAGCCGCGGAAGAAACGAACTTTTGCTCCATTATCCATTAAGAAACGCGGAAAGCGACACGGGGACGCTAACCGTCTTAGCATTTTATTATATAAGATAACTAATAAGTTTTTTTTTATAACTAAGTTAGAAATTAATACTTTGTAAAACGTAGTCTCAATCAAGTTTTAGAAAATAATATGTCATAGGTCTTAAGGTTTTTACAAAATTGGAATCAGTATGGCTGAAGTCTCAATATGTACACAGATAAACATCTAAAAATGATTTATTTTTACTACTAAAACCGCCACAATTAGACAATAGTAAATAATATTCATAAAATTATAAAGAAGAATAAGGATACAATATGTTGATGATTGAAAAATTGATAAATTGTTTTGGTCAGTGGCCATACATAGACATTGGGCAGGAAAAATTATATTATTTTCAAAATATAATGTTTTATAAAAACTTAGAAATGTTTTCATAAATAAAAAAAATCCATCGATTCCTATTTAGGTATTTGCATATACATATGCATTTAATAATTTTAATACAATTGTATAGATAATAATATAATTCAACGATTATAACACATTTTCTATTACTATTATTAATACTCATAAACTTCATTTAAACTACATAAACTCAATTTAAGCCTAACAATATTGCACCACAAGTACAAAAATAATAGGACTCAGCAATAATATTATTGTACAATATTTCAAATCCATGCATTATACATCTATTCATTTGACATAAAATATAACCTATGTTAACAGTGACAAAGTATGTATTCAGTGATCCGACAATCTTATCCATGGACACAAATATATCATTAATTATTGATGGCTGGAATGTATGGGAAATAAACTTTGGCAACAAAATGAGTAAATCTATTGATTTTATCAATAAATAGAGGAGATTTAAAGCTCTTATCAATCGATTTCCAGATTTTTCTATAGGCCAGTAAGAGTAATAGTTATATTTGTGTTAGGTTAAAACAAATTATTATCATAAAAAAATATCTGAAGTCGCATCCTAATAAGGTCGATAGAATTCAAACCATTTAAAAACTATTTTGCAAATGTTTTTTTAATAATTTACTGTATACTTGTGTATCATATTATTTAAATCAATAATATTAATGATAGATGGATAGTGATAAAATGAATATCTGATTTATGTTAACATTTCAATTTTAAGTCAAAAAATGCACTATTCTTCCAAACCATATATTAAGAATGCTGTCGAACGTCAATTAATTGTCACAAAATAAATATACAAAACAAAAATTTAAAAAAAAAAAGAAAAAAAATTGTACTACGGCAGTCAATAAAATGTGATTATCCCGGTAGTCGAGATTCAGCATAGAAGTCGGGTCCATCTTCGTCATTAGACATGTTGTTTGGCTCATTATTGTCTAGCTATAGTTGAAGAACAACAAATCAAGTATTAAAACATCCACAAACTTAAGTATAATTTTAATCCATACTTACTGCTCGTAATTCTTTTGTAGTAAATATTTTATCACATAGTTGAGACCGCACAGGAATCATCATGATTAAGAAAAATGGAAACAACAAAGAATATGATGACGACTTAACGCTCCACAAAGTACACAAACATACGAGTTGAATTCCAGTGAATAGATGCATTTTGTATGTTTGTACCTGAAACGCAAAATACGATATGATAACTCATTAATAATTAATTAATTATATTAAGATTTGAAGTCCAAGTAAAAACTATTTCAATATAAAGGATTATTCAAAAATATTTCTTAAACGTTCCAGTAGCCTGAAATATATATTTGTCTGTACTTGGATTTTTTTCTTTGTACATCATTATAATAATAGTTACAATAAAACTTGTGTAAAGCTCCATTAATTTATACAATTTCTCTTGAGTATAAACGTGTTTCTGATACGTTAAGAGGATGTCATGCCCGACGTTTGTTCTCCCGTTAGTTTTTTACGATATTTTTCTTTTTATGCAAATTATGAGTATGCATAATATTAATATTTCAAAATACTCATACTTCACTTTAAAATAAAAATATCATAAAAAGCAAAGAGAAAAACAGATAAAAATTCATACATTTAAGTTTGAGAGTAGGTCAATTCGCTGTAATATTTAAGCCAACATCACAAAATTAGAACTGCTGGACGTACATTTTGATATATTATGCGTTAGTAAGACGAAGACAACACATGCAGGTACGACGTACGTCCTTTTAACAAGTACCTAAAAGTTATATTAAACTATGCCAATGATTTGATTGAAAATACAATTTTTTACATAATATAATAATACACTTACATGGCGAACGTATGGGGCTTCTGAATGATGTTTTACAGGCATGAAAACCAATTTGAGACGTTCAAAAAACTGTATACCGTCAATAGACGATATTCCCATGTACAGAAAGACGCCAAAAAGTACAGCCATCGGTATCAATCGCAGTAAGGGAGACATAACCACCGAAAAACCAACCATTATGGACACTAATAGAGAGCTGACTCTTTGTTCTAAAAATAAAAATAAAACTGAAATGAAAATAAATAAAATAAGAAATAAGAACTGAGTACTAATACCTTCTCTTTATTACAATAATATTTACAGTCACGAATGGATGACGTTACATCATTTAAATATTTGTTATTTTTAGTAAATAACTACTACAAATATTTTATAAATTGCATCAGTTCAAAACCAAAAACACATCTAATTTGATGTTTTTATTTTTACTTAGGTAAGTTTTTTCCTACAGAATTTTAAAACTACATTATGGCTTGTATGGGCTATCGATATTTATAAAATATTGATACAATATTTCAATATAGCAAGAATGTGTGCGGTTTTTTTTATCTTAACTTCACTGACTTTACTTGGTGCAGGGATGCAAAATTTACAGAGAAAAGTCACAAAAAAATCTTAAACTGCATTCTTTTGCGATAAAACTATTTTGCACGAACCTTTCACTTCGATGATATGAGGCTTTTGTCCCGGAGCGTGAGTTCGGCTCATCACTGTAAGCGATGACACGTGAGCAACGGACCTGACGGTCGCGGCGCTCATCCAAGGGGCGCCAATCACGCCACAAATCAGATTAATGAAATTCACTAGTACAATATCCAAGTGAAAGCCGCTGCCCTTTTGAAGTTTGCGTTCTTTTTTGGCAATAATCAACCTGAGAACCGATAGAGTGGTCAGTATATAAAACATATTTCACTGACACTAGCACATGCGTCAAAATTAGTATGGACACGTACTCGCTGATGTGGGTTTCCATGAACACGAGAATGTAGACAAGTATGGCAGGTATGATTGCAACGAAAGGCACATAGAGTTCAACGGGACCCTTTAATCCACTGGGTGATATGAACCACCCACGTGCTGCTGGATCCGACGGTGTCAAACCTTCGGGAACTTTGAGCTTTTCGGTGTAAGTAGTTGGAATGAAATAGTCAGCAGCTACCATTGATATGATGGCTATGGGTACTCCAAAATCACCCAACGCTCTACGAATCTGAAATTATTATATTACACTTAAATAATTTGCCGACCCCCGTTGGGAATGCGAATGGTAATGTTGCCTATCCTAAAATTCATAGCTCCTTCGCTTAATTTTGTTTCATTCAATTCATCTCATAATAAATTTAAAAGTTAAATTTTGTTCCATATTCAAACTGACATAATCATTTGTAGATTTACAAGACAATTAGATCCGTATGATCCATAAAATATTATTTAAAAATCAATTAATGTAACATAAAAATAAAGGAAAATGGAACTAGTTCATCAATATTATAGTTTATACCTACTCTGTAGATACGCACAATTAATAGGCATATTTTATTATATTATAGAAAATTCACTCACATTTCTTCCAAGAAATTTGCTATTTCTGAAATTCCGAAGATAATAGGCAACGAAAAATGTTCCCAGCGCTAGAATAGTACACAGTAGCGCAGTATTTGGTTGCTTTGAGATCATAGGTTGGTGATCCATTGGTCTAAACAACTCTGTATCGCTAAACAAAATTTTTTAGATTCAATTTTATTCATAATTATGGTTTAATTAACAATTAATACAATTAAACAGCAAATAATTATAATTAAAGAATTTAAGAAATATATAAATACTTATAGTATCTAAACAGTTTAGGTTTTTACCAACAATTTAAAATATAAATAAAAAACTTAATAAAAAATATTTTAACTAAAAAATAATTATAGCTGAACAGGCCATAAAATTGTATTTATCACTCACTTAGATGTAAAATTATAGGAAGTAGAATTTGAGAGATAAATGTAATTTGCACTGCCTGATAAATTGTTTTCTTCACAATACTCCTTCAATGGTAATAACGGATGTTTGACAAATACCTTTAAAAATAAACAAGTATATTACTATTGAAAATACATTTAGCATTTACATATCTGATATACCGCGAATGTATTCTATGATTTCGTTGATGCGTAACAAGAAATCACCATAATTATTATACTTACGTTGAAGCATTTCGATAAACTTTCCCATATGTAAATTAACGATATGAGTGACGCAAAAATTTCTTCGGTAAACCTAGTGAAAACTTTTACTAGGACACTGCCTTCAACGCAACTTACAAGAAGAGCAATTATTACCAACCATATGCCGATATAGAGTCTCATAGGTAAAAATTCGATGTCGTTGTTGCGACAAAACTACAAAATACAAGACAAATACGAACGATCGTGTTAGGTTGATATTTGCACTTAAAAACAGGATTCGAAAACCATCAAACTGCACTAAACGCATACTCACAGTGAAGAGTGCTTCATCAAACAGCAACAAAGGTCCAGTAGTTCCTACTATCAATAATGGCTGTCCGGAAAACAACGAGAAGATGACACCGGACACAGATGTGGCGACTAGTGTTTCTGATATTCCGATGAAGTTTTTCGTTTTATCCACTGAAAAATTACAAGAAAACGTTAGTATGTTTAGAAATGACAATGATCTTCTACTCAATGGGAAGGGATCATCAGTTTGTAAATCAACAACTATTGAGGTGTTATACTGACCCATGAGACCACCAAAAGTGATTGCTGCTGACAAAGCGGCAAAGTATATGAATATTGCGGATGCTATACACTGCAAATTTAACCCTTGAATGAAATCGGATTTGTAGTACGGTAACCGGCGTCTAATGTCGTTCACTAAACCACCCCAAGGCTTTTTTGTACGCCTCAAAGGGTCATCTTTGGTATCGTCGCTCTTTCCACTTGAAGTTGAAGTTAAGGTCGTGACTAAAACAGACCATATTAAATATAATATGATGTATTACTTTATTTGTTTACCTACATTTGAAATGGATCATTGATGGTCCATAGCAATAACAGTTTCAAAATTATTTGTCAACAATATTATACCTTTTTGTGAGGCTGCACGTATTTTTCGCCTTTTGATTTGTTCGCTTTTTTCTTTGAGTTCTCGTAGAGATATCAATTCTTCTCTTTCCCAATCACATGGTGGCAATACAATACTGCTGTCGAGAAACTCGTTCAGTGAACTTATCAGTTCTTTGCGTTCCACCGCTTTGTACGCTTTGCAATGAAACTCCTACAATATTATTATAAAATAAATTATAAAAATTGTTTAAATTGTTCGTTAAAAATTACATTTTAGCAGTTACGATACATACTTCTTATGCTGTGTATTGTTAAGTAACTAGGTATTAAAATTTTTTTTAGTTGTTGTAATTAGAGAATATTACTTACAGAATTCGACATTAAAGTTGACATTGATCTCCCAACTTCATGATAATCGATATCCTTTGGATCAGGAGGACCCAAAAGTATAAACATAAATCGTACTGGTATTGTAACTTCGGTCAATGAAGGTATCACGATACCCTCAGCTAAACGGACAAAAGCTGCGGTTCTTTTTTTTAAAAAATCTACAGAAC
>PVMI01060409.1:0-12601 GCA_008528875.1 Aulacorthum solani | reverse complement strand
ATACACTTAAAAGCCACCTAGCTAGAAGAAAAGATGTTTATTTGCAGCTGAGGAATTCTTTCGGATTTTTATGGAACATGAACGAAGTATAAAAATTTGACTTGAAAGAAAAGGCAAACAACTTGCTAAACATGTACCCTTCAGACTTGGACTTAACATTTCCCGAAGAATGTTTGTATCTTCAAAAATTTTTACAAGAAAATAAAACATATTATGAAGAAACAAAAGTTCTAGGTGGAAAAAAGAAAATGGGATCTAAAGCCTCCAGACTTTTGAGCCATTTAAAATCCTTGAAGATAGAGTCACTATTTCCAAATGTTGAAGTGGCTCTACGAATATATTTGAGTATGGCCCTCACAAATTGTAGCGGTGAAAGATCTTTTTCTGCTCTAGGGCGTGTGAAAAACTTTTTAAGATCCACTTTACGCCAGGATAAAATGAAGGCCCTTGCACTTTTGTTTATTGACAGTGAATTCGTGAACAATATTTCTTTCGATGAAATAGTGGAGTCTTTTGCAGCATTAAAATCAAGGAAAAAACTTTTTTAAAATGAATAATATTTAGTTCAATCACAAATTAAAAATTTTTAAATGCTTTTGTATATAATTTTACTAAAAATAAAACACGTTTTATTTTAAACAAAAAAAGTCTATTGTTTTTACGTTTTCTTAATCCTCGTCTTACCCTCCAACCACTCCGATCAATCATAGGGGCGCCAAATCAACCCTAGCCTACTGGTGACCAACTCCTTAATCAGGCCCTGCTCAAATATTATGATGACCGACCACAGTGACATGTTATAAATAATTGAAAATTTATCATAATTTTTGCAAGATAATATACCTCTATTCAGGGTGAATTAATGCATTATAAGCACATTATTATTTTTGTTTTTCAATTCAATCAACAGAAACATTATGCAAATCTTGGTTACATTTTAAAGCGTATCATTTTATATTATATTATAATATGAAGTGAATTAAATTACAATAACCTGAATGAATTATAAAAGTACCGAAAAGTACAATATAGTTGAGACGAGGTGATACAATGAACATCTGCCGTTTAAGGTCTGTCAAGTACTCAAGTGTCATATATTTCTCAATTTGAGACTTTCGTCAGTAAGTACCGGTACGGAAATCAAATTCAGAGTCAACGAGTCTTGTCGAATTAGCATTATGGTTAGTCAATAAAAGAAAAAATCATCGTTCGAGGTTGAAGAGCTCTCTACTGAAAATTGATATTCCAAAATATGTAAGATAATTTAGACACCTGATTTGGCCAAAGTGTCCATACAATCATGCTGTAGCTACCGAAACTCGACTTACACCTCGTGAGTGAAATACGACAGCAGCTGAGTGAAAATAATCTCCGGAACATCGACAGTGACCTGCATATAGTTCGCACGTTGATTTGATTTCTTTTTGGATTTGTGGAGTGTATAATGACTTATGATATTAATATTTTCGAGTTGGCACATCTTCTGAGATAATATTGAAACGAATACGGATGCCTGTGTAGTTTCGAAAAATAATAATTATTTTTTCCTCTGCACAGAGAAAGACATTAGCAACTGTTCAAAATTTAAACTCTGAAACGGGATTTTTCACCAAATTACTTTTTAACGAATAAAAAAAATTGAATATTTAAGTTTTAAAATTTGACTGTATCAAAAAAAAAAAAAAACAATGACCATTAAGGTTATCAATTAAAATTAAATTAAATTAAACGCCGTCAGTCTCTGTAAAAAAAAAAAATAATAATACGTCTTCCTTTTTCAGGTACCTAAAAGAAATATGTCCATTAACAAATCACAAATGTTTATTTTACACTTTCAGTCTGACTGATGAATAACTGTTGTACAACTACCTACTCGCTTTATCTAAAAACTCTTCACAATATTTAATCGTTAAAACGGTTGTTAAGTATGCGACTCGCTGAGGGATATTAATGTTCCAGAAAATCGAGAACAACAAGTTCTGAAATTAAAAATCGTTTAAATGAAACGCTCTTTTTCATTTCTTTCATAATATTTTAAATGTAACACTTTAATATTTCAATAATATCCTTACATTATAACTGTTTGAAAACAGAAAAAAACGAGTTATAATATTATAACACACCACATTTGTAATAAATTTACATTAAAAAAAATATGATTTATAGCGTGTGAAGAAATTAGAATTGTAGAAACAAACGAGTTCTAATAATAGTGTTTAACAATAATAATACGATGTCCTTTGTACGTACTATGGAATTGGTTCGCAGATATGGAATGCATAATCATATTTGGCTAACGACCTTCGTGGGGGGTATTTTGTCGGTGAAAATTCAAAGTGGACCCAGCGTTTTACAAAATTATTTTAAATTAGAACAACACAGTGGTGTATACGAGGGGACAAAGGGTGTACAAACCCTCTCCTCTTTTGGATTTTACCCTTCGTTTTTTCTATATGGTTTCATGCCTAAGCTTATGAACAGCAATTGATAACTGGTTTATGGTGGTTTCATATATAATTTATTATTTAAGCATATTGTTGATAATATGTTGTTTTGGAGTATATAATATTTTGAAGTACATTAAACGTTTAAGTTTACCCCACCACCTTTCTATTAAGCTCCAGATACACCTTGGCACAACATTATAAACACAAAATTGATTTTGAAATCCATTGTAATATGTACTTCAGTGCCATGGCGTAAAAAATGCATTTTCCGGTACAGCGGTGCATACACCCTCTTTTGATTTCTATGTTATTTTTCATGGGTGGATAGGTTACCGTCGACAACGAATACACTTTTTGGTACAAAAGAAAACAATTTAAAAGCATTTTTTTTCTTCAGACATCGATTCGTAAACATATTGCAGATGAGTTATGAATAAAAAGTTGAAATAAATTACAATAGGAATGACAGAAAATGTGAGAAGTGTTTCAGCCTAAAACAAAAATATAACAGCTGAAAGACTTAAAACTATAACTGGTGTACGGTAGCAGTAAAAAAACCTAATAAACTCTTAAAATAAATTCACACGAAGCCAAAAACAATTTTCAAAATAATATGTAAAATCATCAAACTAATATATGTTGTATAATAGTTAACAGACGAAATATTTAATCCTTGAATATCTCTATTATTAATATCATAATAATACAATAAATGTATTTAATTACAAATTCCAGCAAACCGTTCTTGTTTAACTAATCAATTTTACCTCGCTCAGATTTAATAGCTAATATATTGTTATGTAAGAGTAAAATCAAAATTTAGTATTTTCCGAGGTATTTTCTTTACGTATACATATATTTACCTATTGAGTAGAATACAATTTATATAATATTTAAGAATACATTTTGTTCAACGTGCATGATTTAAAATATTTATTCATGCTCTACAAAAAATTTCCAAAATATACTCACAATATGCGTTAATAGAATTAAATATTTTTTCATCAAAAAATGCTAATGAATAAAATATTTAAACATTCTACTACGGTTTATACGTTACGTACAATTCCGTTGTATATTAGTTTTAGGGTTTATAATAATATTTGCTCGAAGTCAGTTTTGTATTAAAACAATTTATAATAATACTTATAAGAATTTCTTTGTTATACATTTGATTCGATTCCGTTAAGTACAAAGTCCCGTTCCAAAAACCTATTGAAATCCTACACAAATAAACGTACGCAATAACCTAAGTAGTTCACGCGAAGTAAGTGGAATAGACGTCAATTGATATTGTGTTATGCAATAAAATTGTGTGCATTACATTTTTCTGTTTAATCGTACAATTTAGTACTGATTAATTAAAATGAAAAACAAAATTGCTGTGAATTCGATAATAAAATTGGACAGAATTAGTATTCGTTTAAATTATGTATTATTCATATTATTATACAAGTATAAAATGTATACGTTTGTAACGTATAAACCGATAGACGTGACCTTAATGCTTTTTTTGCATTTTGGTTTTTAATCCGCCGTCGAATTATACTAAAACAGAAACGTGAACCCCACCACCTTAAGAGGATTTCAATCAACCACAGTCATTACATAAATTATTTGAAAAACAAACCTTCTATTGCCTCTCTTTCAGAGAGTTCAATAATTAATTGTGTACGAACTTTGCTTAGATAATTAGAACGCCGAATTTAAAAGCCTCAGAATCTCCGAAATAACGAGTGTTATTAATGATGAAATCATTACAAGCAAGTGTGCAAGTCACGGATTTTATCTTAATATATACATTATATATATAGAATATATATTTGTGGTGAATTCTCTACACCCCATCCATCGCCAAAAGTTTCTATCGCCCGGAGGGGTCGGACTTAACGCATTTTCAATTTTCGACGAATGATTTTTGAACTTAACGGATTACCAATGCTGCACTGGAACGACCTTACTGCCGCTCAGTGTATACAAGTACCTACACCTATTTGATCCCGTACACACTCGAGACATTAAATTAATTAAATAACATTACTTAATGTATTTTTGTGTTTATCTTTCATTATTATACCTTTATGGTTATAGATGAGTATTTTATTGAACTGGTACATTGTTGGGTGAACGGAGCGTATTTCTGAAAATTCTGATGGCATTCGGGTTTTTTCAAGTGTTGGATTATCCAGTCGGACATTTTTCGTCGATTTTCTAATTCCAAAAACTGAAAATGGGATCTTATACAATATTTTCCTCCTATTCACTTCTCCCTTTCAATGTGAACCATGTCAGAGATGTCTCTGTCCTCGGAGAAAGAGAAGGATAGTAAATGGCAGACTGTCAAGTATACATTGGAGATTTATGGGGAAATTATGCCTTTATGTCTTATAGTACGTACGCATTTTTAATAATATATTGTGTTCTGTAATATTAACGGTCAGAAACATATTATTCTATCTTAAAATATTTGTTACCCCATTTATCCGGCTAAGATCATTTATATTTTCATACTTCAAAATGTCATTGAATATTTTCTATTTCAAGTATCGTTACTGTTTTGACTATTCATTCTGCTAAAATTTTCAAAATTTGATATTTGCAATTGACTTTAATATAACGCACCATGTACCACTATATTAAGTTGGTTACAAACTAACAATAATGAAAAATAATATTATACTTGACCATCATCCTTGAGTTTAGCGGGCACATACAATTTAAAAAAAAGTATACATCATACAATCTACACGAAAATAATTAATGTTGTTATAAACATGATTTAATTGCTACATACATACCTCTTATAAGCCACAGTATTACTTTTACAGTGTGATAAATTCAATTAAATTCAATACTTTAGTTATATTTCACTTTTATATATTTTATGATTTTTTAATTAATTTTTTGAAACGTGTTACGTGTAATTCTCATTCGGAAAAAATCTTTATAATATTATTTTATGTTTTAACAATTCCGTGTTTGGTTTATCATATTCCACTTATATTATAATCGAAGTAAAATACGTCTGTTCGGAATTGTCAGTGCAAAAAAAGGCCGTCTCTTGTCTTCGTATAATTGACAAAATACGAAAGATTATGATATGCCCCAGCAGCTGCTTATTCCAATCGATCCGGACATTTTTATATTAATATAAACGTTCCCCTGTCGCTGCAGTGGTATATGCTGGAACTATGGGTGGGAAATATTGTCACGGGCTCGCCACAATTCTAATATTATTGTCAACGTGTTAGCCACACGCTTGAAGGCTGATGGTGGCGGCACGTGGGGTGGTGTCATGTGTGGTTAAAATAATAATAGTAATATAATATGTTATGGCGAATCGACCTTAGTCGCGTTTGCCAGTTCTCCACTCGAACGCATGTCATTCCGCCCAAAGCGTGGTAACCGTATACCATATAATAATATAGCAATAATAATAATAATAATAATACGAACGTAGTTAAACTGAAGTGGTCGTGTCTTCTGTATAATATTAAACACGTCGTGTATTTCTCCATTCATTTTGTACCTACATCAATTTACTGGCGGCAGACTATTATTCTATTATTGGTCGCGCATAGACCCGTTGGGAGTGAACATAATATGTATTATGATAATAAGCGTTGTTCTACGCGTCTTGTAAAATGAACGTTATAAATATTTTGCTGTAGACGTTTATAATTGTTTGTATTCAAACCCGAAAAGTTAGTTCTCAAACCGTTTCAAATATACTTTGCCAAGCATATAAAACACTCTGACGGGTAATATCGAGTTTTGTTGTCGATATCACCTAATACGCACATATATAGAGATGTGAGTTTGAACATTTTGTATTAAACATTTTTTTTTTAAATTTAAATTTTCTGAAAATGTTTAATTTTCTTTGACAATTTTATTTATAATGCATTTTTCTTAACATAATTCATTTTTGAGACAAATATTCATATTTCCACGAGTTTTCTTGAAATGTCTAATACATATTGTGTGTTACTTGTAAATACTAATTTAGAATATTGTTTGATGTACGGTAGTGAAGTTTTTGATTTCTGATTTTGAATCCTCTTGGTTCTCTGATTTGCTATATTCTACTTAAGTAGAATTTAACTCGGGTATTCATTTGTAATATTATAGTAAAACTATTAAGTAGGTACAAAACGTAAATTAATTTTTAAAAGCTAAAACACTATTATAATATCGTAAGCTTCTACTACTTATTATACTTAATTATATTTATATGATACTGGAATTATAGATTATTTGAAGTACTTATTTTACGTAATCTGTTTTTAAAATCAGCAAAACATTTATATTTGTTTACATAATGCGTAAGGAATTGCAAGGTATCGAGTTTCTTCACTATTATTAAATTATTTAAATATATAAGTTATGCTGAAAATAAACGAAAGTCGGAAGTTTCTGTATTGTTGATAACAAGAAAATAACCAGTCAAGAGATTGTTGAAAAAGTCTGATTTAAAAATATGAAAATATTTTACCAAAATTCAAGGAACAGCTCTTAACTAGAGGTAAAATATAAAGTTGCAAGTATCATTTGCAACGAAAACATATTTTTTAGTTCGTCTACCATAATACCTCTCGAGTGGTTCGTAATTTTTTTTTTTAATCGTTCACGAAACAAAAAAAATTTGATTGTTTCTTGAAACGAATAATGCCCGTGGCTTTTAAACTTAGCAGCGTTTTTTGGCCGAGTCCGTGGTTCAACTTTTTCTCTTTATGTCCACCCAAAAACTTAATTAAAACGTACATATCTTTAGCCTCCGCCGCCGCCCTCGTCGTCGTCGTCCCCGAAGCTATATGGTTTGTTTTTGTTCGCGTCAAACGCCGGTGCTGCGCGATGGGTGAAAAAAAAAGGAATTATTATAAACATCCCGGGGGTGGCAGTCAACGGTTTTAGAAACTTCGATACCCTAGGCGGTTGACGGACGGGATCACGTCGTTGTTTGGTCAAAATAAAAAAAAATACCGTCATGGTATTTGTGTTTGAGTTGAAGAATTGCGCTCGCTATAAACTTGTAGGTACCTATGTACACATAGGTGCACACTTTCTCGGCACTTATATATGATACACACATCGCTCTCGATGGTCGACGACACCACCGCCACCGTCGTTACTCGATATAACATATAGTAACACACTGTGCAGTTGTTTTCTCTTCTTCTCGCCATATTTATCATCGAACTCTGAATATTATACGATATCGGTTACGGGGCGTCGACGAAAGAAATTTTTCTAGTGGTGAGGGATTTTCCCAACGATATGTCTTCATTTGAGCCTCTTTAGACGCCTTCGTGGTAGGCGGGAGTGGGTGGAAAATAAATTTCTGTACAAATCTCAATCGGAACGCGACCTACATACCATAGGTACACACACTAAGTCTATATTATTATAATTATTATTATTAATGTTTCAAACGACCTTATGGGAAAATAATATGGGATAATATAATGCGATTTGACGATTTAAACATTGTCGAATTTATATCACGTGGGAAACGCTCAATATATATAATAAAACACAAATAGTTGGTTATTTACCGAAGTATATCACTTTTTTGTCTTTAATTTGTGTCCAACGAGAATTTAATGTGACGATATAGAAGTCGAATCGCCTTGACTCGATTTTATGGACACATCGTGGGACGGTAGTTAAATAATATTATGTTACATTATCGTATAGTATACCTTTTATAAAGTTATTATATATACTAAGCTTTTTAAAGGGTTTTATATGAGTACAATACGAATGAAATTTCCAAGAAAACATATTAATGAAAGTGTATTTAAATAAGAGTTAAAAGTATGACTTACAAGTGGTGAGTTATTATTATAGTTGATGGTAGTTTTAGCGTATAATAAACACAAAATTATGTTGAGAAACTGTATCACGAGGGAATGGACCGAAAAGGCAATAGTAAGTACACCGTAATAAAGATGACAAACTAAATTTCCGTCGTAAAAGAAGAGAATTTTGACTGTAACAACTGTGGTGTAATATCGTTTTTAGTTTTTTCGATAACACAAAGTTAACAAGGAAGTTCTTTAAGTTAAAAATAACACATAACCAACGGATTTTAAAATAATAATTAACCATTAAGGTTCTGAGGGATGAACTTCTTGGTTTTACAATGATGTGAGTTTTTTTTTACTATTTTTTTTTTATTTCATCACATTTTGTAGCAAGAAAAATGATTTAATTTACAACTTTGAGGGTGCATTCTGCTAGGAATATGGATCTAGTTGGTATGTTTGAATTGTTAAAAGTAAAAAAAAAAAATCACTGTACTTATCTTAATCATCAGGAAAAATTAAAAATAAATTACGGAAAACGGAAATAATAATATGTACGAGTAGCCAATTTTTGACAGAATCGATTTTCTTATTTCGTTGCAATTCAAAAACACAATAAATGCAATTTTCATCAAATATTTATTCTAATATTTTCTAAGCACGGTCAATTTCAAAATATTTATTAATAGACATTGCAAATTCAAATTTTTTTCCAAATAAATGTTGATAAAAAAATGTCTTCTAACCTTACCTTATAGCGTTTTCAATATCTTAATTTGGCGCTTCATTATCGTTATCTCGCGATGATGACTTAATCGGAAAGTATAATATGCCCAGGTTGTATAGTAATAAGTTCTCGAATTATTTCGGTATACAGTTATTTCATTATTTAATGTCATCCTGTACGCCGAAAACGGTGTTCATAATCTAATTCAAATTTAACGATAAAATATTCATTCGGCACAAAATGTGGGTTAAGTGATAAAACCAAAACGAATAAGTTTAATTAATATTATTTTATTGTTCGGTTGTCACGTCCGGAGTTCGGAGGGAACAAACACGACGTAAAGTTCATCAATGCAGATGGAAAGCGAGCGACGACCGTGGCACCAATAATGCTCACGACTTCCGATTAGTTTTGTTTCCTAAACAAAATTATTTCGTTTCGTCGATAATATAATATACTGTATTATTCTCAGCTACGACTCATGTCTTAGTTTTACAGTGCTCGGAAACAACAATATGCGAGTACATGTGTGTGAAGAATTTATTCATTACATGATTTTATTACACCCTGAGACACATAAAACAAGATAATAAACTATTTCGTCGGAACGTTTGATCTTTCCAATTAGGTAATGGAATTTCGAGTTAAATATTTTGAATACTTATCGTAAAACAATTATAAAATCGCACATTGAAGTATGTTATAATGGCTTCAATATTAGGTTTATATCATGTTATTATGAAGCATTGTACTATTTATAATTATATTATTATATTAGTTTAGTCATATAATATTATATACCTAATATTAATACAACGCCGTAATAATTTTGACACAATCTGATGCAATTTTTTATTTCGCCTTATATACAATTTTATATTACCGTTTTATGTTATGTCCACGATTATCTTCTTCGTTTTTTAATACCAAACGAAAGCCATATAAATATTGAACACACAAATATTCCGGTATACTCTGCATTGCATGAACTAAAAATTAAAAAAACAATATCGAAATAGTATTATAATACAAGTATGTGTATGATTACTTCGTTATAGCTTGTCAATTATCATATTGTCATGAAGGCATAAACTTAATACGTTTTTACACCGTTTCTTAGGTTGAGGGGGAAACCATACATCTATATGAATATTTTTGCGTCGAACAAATAAATAATTTAAATATGTACACATTATTTATACCGCAATTAATATCGCTATGTCAATCAAATATAATTTATAAAACCGTTTGCTATCAGATGTAAAAAAATAAAGTTAAGAGTTTTTCCATCAAAGCGCTCGTCGCCGTCATCAAATAACCATTTTGAAATATTTTGTAGATTACTTTTGAGTTGTTTACGCCGATGCGACGTTGGCCGTTTATTCATATCGTTCAAATAAATGGAATAAACGAAACGTAGTAAGTTCAAGTGAATTTGTTCTTGACTTTGTGTCACTTTAATGTAAGCCACTGTCGTTTAACAAAAAGCAAATTCTGCAGAGCCCATTGTTCAATACACACAAATTACTTCATTTTAAACATGGCCGACGCTATCATTATTTACATCATTTTTTTTATCTCCATTATCTCGTTAAAAAATTTTTTTATCTAAAATACAGTTTTAAAAATTAAAATATAATATTTAAAATAACAATGTAGGTACAGTATAATAAGGTTTGTTGAATATTGGTAAGCATATTTTAGCTATTATTATATTTTTCGATTTCTAACGAACAGATTAAAATAGTTTCCACAAAGGGGAAAAAAATTGTTGTCAAAGATGAAATATTTTTTATCGGTTTTTTTTTATATCGAAATTCAATATTTTCTTCAATATAACAGCTACATAATATTTTTAGAGAAATATAAAAGTTGTGGAGGTTGGTATATACTTTGACGTAGGTATAAAGTGAAATCCGGTTTTTTTTACATTTACAGTCAGCGTAGGTAATTGAAATGTCTTCAATTATTTTATATATCGCAACACAAAATGGAATGAAAAAAAAATATATACTGACAACTGACAAGACAACTAAAAGGAATTGTTATAAATGTATAATCTATATTAATTTTGTTAGTTCTGAGATCCGTCCGAATAATTTAACACGGTTTTTAAAATGGAATTTGTAAGTTCATGAAGTCTTGCAACTATAAGATTGCTTAGACGTTCTATAATTTTATACTTCACGGAATAGCTAAGGTGGAAGATACGCCTTGATAATGATAATATTGCTACAAATGATATTCACAAAATATTGATTTTATAGTGAGGAATAATTGTTATAACCTGCATTAATATGCGACTTAAGTTACAGAAAATATTTAATATATCATAAGAAATTATGATTTATACGAGTTCAGATGTTACAATAATATAAAAGTTTAATCCGATGAAAATATATAATATGAAACAAAACATAAACGTAACTCGGTTATACCGCTGTATGGTTACTAAATGTTTCGCGATATATATCTTACAATAATTGTTGTTTTCGCACAACAAGCGAATAATTATTGTTTTACACAGTAAATTATTAGTCTAAAATTATGGGAATTTATTACTTTCCAGTCAGACGTGTTATGCTGTTCGTGACCTTTTTTGGGTATAAATAGTGTACGTATCGATTTACGAGGACTAAATAATTATTATTCCAACCGATGTCTATTACCCACTATATTAGGCTGTGTTGGTCGTTTGTGTACGACAGGTGAACATGCAAATATATTTGTTGTACACCGTAAAATGTAATTTTTTAATAATTTCGTTTGTTGTGTACGTGAGTTTGATGAATGCGTTTATGATTGACCAATTTTTCAGCCCAATGCTTTTGAAATGATCTTGCCAACTCAACCAAACCATGTCTACTCAAAATAATTCGTCAGCTAAAATGAGATTTCTTTACAAATGAACACCGTCAAGGTGAAAAAATACTTTGTGTGAAAATGCCGACCTTACGCTTTCTTTGAGCTATTAAAAAAAAAAAAAATTCAGTAATTTTATTCATTCGACGTCATAAAGCAGTAGTCTTCGTGTTTAGGTAGATTTGAAGAGGGTCTTGACTGACGTCTTCTCAATGTATTTCATATTTTGTTCAAGACAAATTGCGTGTTATAATTCGACGGAGAAAGTTATGTTTTCTTTAAATGGTCAGAACTAAAATTGTATAAACTTAAAAATGTTGTGGCGTATTTAATTTGTATGTTATCCGAATGTTTTATTTTTATTTTTTTCTATGTCTGACTTTTTATATCTTTACTTAAATACACTTTTGAGTTTCTTGTTCTCTTATCATTTTACTTTGGGATTCCGGTCGTATTACAATGAAAATAAATCGTCTGGTATCTGACTTATGAATAGAGATTCCTTCGCGTTTGAATTATCACCACACTGAAGCACGTACGAATCTATGATTATTGATTGATTTTACTTGTTAGTTAATAACCTACGCAATATATTAGGATATTTTAAGAGCATTGGATGAGCACTGATTGAACCGAGAAAAATATAAAGGGTTTCTATATATGTCCTTTCTCTCATCCCTTATTGAGTTCCACCTTTTTGTCGACAGTAATATTGTCAATAAATTGTTAAGAAGTAATTTTGGTTTTATTTTTCTAAA